>PISW01008131.1:0-78102 GCA_004023785.1 Mungos mungo
TCCACAGCCTCTCCAACATCTATAGTCTCTTGTTTTGTTCATTTTAGCCACTCTGACGGGCGTGAGGTGGTATCTCAGTGTGGTTTTAATTTGTGTTTCCCTGATAATGAGTGATGTTGAGCATCGTTTTATGTGTCTGTAGGCCATCTGGATGTCCTCTTTGGAGAAGTGTCTGTTCATATCTTCTGCCCACTTCTTCTTTGATAGCAATATTTATAAAGATGTACCCATCATCATTAATTTGAAGCATACAAATATCTAATAAGCTAATGAGATGGCTTTAAATAATTAGAGGGAAGACAGAAACTGTTACATTTCATGGTCAATCAATAAAAAGAAAAAGAATCAGATGACCTCTGAAAATTTTTACATTTTGGAAATTATGCTGATGTTAATGAAGTTTGATTTTATGATAATATTAAGATTGAATATTTGAAAGAGATGCAATTAAGAGTTCAATAAAATGCTATAATATTTTTGACTTGAAATATCTTTTTAATCTAACTCTTAAAATTCAGATCTCTTAGTTCTCTAATGAAAAACAGTAGTAAAGGTTAAAAATACAATGAAGAATAAAAAATGTAAAAGATGGTGGAGTAAGAAGCAAAGAATAATTTGTTAAGAAAACATATTTTAACCTATAATATATGTATTTTAAACATATAAATACAATATGCTAATTTGTGTTGTGGTGGAGGGATTTATCATTTCATTGATATTCATGTTTTTATATACATATGATCCTCTTTTATGAAAAAATCTCATGTCAAGAACAAAATTAATAGGTTATTTTTATATTGCTTTATTTGAAAGCTTCATAATTAAACATATCCTTGTATATTCTTAAGATAATTTAAAGCTCTAATTGGTTTCCACTAATGGTATCTGATACTTTTTCTCTAATATTTTCATATATCAAGTAACTGAAGATCTACTCCAAACATTCTATATTTGATGATGGAAGAAATTTTTAAAAAATTCCTTTATAACTATGTCCTCTAGGTGGGACTGGACATTGTTTCTCTTAGCATAGTGACTTCCTTTATTTCTGATATGACTGAAGTTGATGATATACAAATGCATCTTTTCCCTTTGTATTTGGGATTGCCTTTTGCCCATTGTTCTATAGAAATATTATAATATAGAAAAATTTACATATCTTTCCGACATTGATAAAGACATACATCTAAAGGAGAATTCTTAGGTTCAGTTTCTTCTCTGTTTGAAATCCATAAATATACATTGTTAGGAAGGGGATAGTCCAATTTTTGTTATACCGCAACACAGTAAGGAACAATTTTGAAGCTCACCTGTTCTACAGTTAAAAATAGATTGAAGTAGCATTGCTCAAGAGTTCTCTAGAATAGCTACACGCGAGCTGACATGAATCAGTTACACAGCACTGTTTTGGGCACACGGTACACAGTCAAATAACTTCACCTCTGCTAAGAATTTTTTCTCCCTTTCCTTAGGGACTGGGACGCACAAGCTTCATTTGAGTGGGATGAGACAATATTAATAGAAGCAAATTGGGAAATGCATCATATTTGAGAAATGGTAGCTTAGCGACAAAGATATAAATATTAGTGTGAATGTGGGAAGGAAGCAACATGAGTGTTCAAGCTGAATGATTTAAATGAAAAACAAAGGGGTTTAATCATCATATTTTAGTTATAAAACATTAAGGTGACTTGTCAAATTTTGTAAAAAATACTGCTGTAATGCAGTATTATTTGCATTATGATAACTTTAAAGAACAATATTCTATTTTAAACTGATACATAAAAGCTATATTCCACTATATAATATATCAATATGGAGTCAATATATACCATCAATTTGTATCTTTAAAAATGTGGGGGTTTTTTTGAGAAAAATAGGTGTATATACAAAACTAGTACAAAGAACGATAAGGTATAAAATGAAATATACGAAAATAAATGATGTAAGAATATTTCTGTTACTTCCCTTCTCTCCTAAATTAGGAACTTAGTTGTGTTAGTTTGTTTGGGTATGGATTTGGTTTTTGGTTGTAGCTTTTTACTAACTTATTGGCTAACATACTTAGTTGGTGTTTTTAGTTCACTTTTCTATTTGACTTAGTTTTAGTGCTGTTTTGTTTCCTGAAAATACTTCATACATTCATATTACACATATGTAGAGATTGTATTCAGTAAGTCCATAGATCAATATATGATTTCTTTGGCTGAGATTCTTTTCTTGTTTTGCAGATAATTTGAAAACTTTATTTTGAGAAAAAAGAAGTGGGGGCCAAATGAGTTAACTAATGTATGTCTTTTTTTGAAACCATACTCCCAAAGTTGCCAGCCGAATAACGTTCTCCTCAAAGAGGCCTTAGTGACACGGTGACTCCATCTGCTCATTGCATGCTTGGGGCTCCCATATAAATTCAGAATCACGTTCACTTACAAAGAATTGATTTCCACCCGAGTGGGCAGAATCAGTGGATCAACGGTTACAGATTTTACTACTTGCACCCTTGGCCAGAGCCTGTGATTTGTGTTTACAATCCATAAGAGCTTTCATGTCCTTCAGAGCTGTCTGTACCTAAAAAAACATTTATAGTAATGCAATGAAACACTTTTAAAGGTATGCTTCTTCCACTAACACCACAGCCCCTTTTTCAGGTATTTTAATTAATTAGAATAACAATATAAGGTAAAAAGATTTTTATATATTTTTCTTCAAAGATTTGACATCTACTAATTGTTTCTAGCCTCTATCCAAGGAAAACCTTCTAATACATTGTTAGGGATGATTCTAGAAGAACCTGGTTATTCTTAAGTTAACCTGAGAAAAAGAAAATATATATGACACTAATGTATTATTTTTTCACCATTTTCACTGGAAATGATTAGTAACATAAAATAAACAGTGAAGATGTAGTGTGAGCCAGGAATGGGGAATCAAGCAGTTTTTAGAAGGGAAATTGCCAGTATGTACAAAAATACTTCCTCTTCAAATAACAAATTATAGTGCTGAGTCTTTTCCCCCCAAAAATAATCATTTAGTGCAAAATATATGTTAATGAATATTTATTCCAATAGAATATAACTAATGATGCATTGAAAATAATCTAAATATTCATTTTGAGGGAGTTATTTAAATAAATCATAGTATATAATATAATCATGTAATTAAAAGATTAGAGGCCCCTGGGTAGCTCAGTCTGTTAAGCATCTGACTCTTGATTTCGACTCAGGTCATGATCTCACATTTGGGGGTTTGAACCCTGTGTTGGGCTCTGCGTTGACAGGGGAGCCTGCTTGGGATTCTCAGACTCCCTCTTCCTGCCCCTCCCTCATTCCACTGTCTTTGTCTCTTTCAAAATAAATAAATAAACTTAAAAAAAGATTAAGTGATTTAAAAAATATTAGAAAACTAGATGAAGCACGCACCTATAAATTGACAGGGAGTAAAGCTCATTAGACGTATTGTAAAAATTAAGACGCAAGCATATGTTTAAATTATAATTGTTTTATATATGTTTAATATATAAGTATTAATTATAATATTATATATTGCTTTCCAACATATTATTTTTAATTAAAATATAAGATATAAATAAATTCTGTGAGTTATTTTTTTAATGTGTTATTTCTTAAGGATCAGATTAAGTGGTGGTCTGGGTCTGAATGTTTGGCAGACATTTATTTTTACATTGTTTTGTAGTATACAAGGTTTTATATTTATAATCAGAAAATAATATCAAGATATTTCCAGTTTGGAAGTGAAAAAATATTTTTACTTGTCATTTGTTGAATGAACATGCCAATGCTAGTTTTTAAAAACCCACATAATAATACAAAAAATATGTCTATTTACTATAAAGGTGATGATAATAGTGTTTATTATTTTACTTTTTTCTGTAAGAAACTAAGTGAACACTTCAAGTTTTTAATCGAAGGTACTTTTATTCTTTTTCTAAAGAATTTTGTTTTGCTCTGTTTAGGCTTTCTCTGGGCACTCAGTTCTGTAACTGATCACATGTTTCTCATTGCCAGACATAATCGACTAAATATTGTTTCCCAACTGCAGCAGGATGACTGTGTGACCTGAGTTATCTGTCAAGACAAACTTGGCTCCATCTGCCTGTCCTTGTTTTCATTTCCTTTCAGCTTTAACTTATGTTATTGCTTTTTTAAAATAAACTTTTACAATAGTTTTAATTCCACTGAAAAATGACAAATATGGGTTACAGAAGATTTTATATATTTTATGTGTGTGTGTATGTATATATATAGATATATTAGATCTAGTTTATAATTAACATCGTATAAAGGCTATAGAGATTTTGTCAAAATAGATGAACCTCAAATCAGTACATTTTTTAATTTAAAGTCTGTTCTTTATTCAGATTTTCTATATTTTTTTCTTTATTACATTTTTAACTGACGTCCTTTTACTATTCCAAGATACCAGCATGATATTACATTACATTTAGTCATCATGTGTCCTTACACTCCTCTTAACTTTCATACATTATCAGACCTTCTTTGTTTTTAATGAAATTTACAGTTTGGGGAGTACTGGTCAGATATGTTATGGAGCACCACTTTATTGGGATTTATCTGATGAGTTTTCTTATAATTAGTGGCAGTCATATGTATCAGTAAGAATTCATGAATATTTTATAATTCGATTTATATTCCAATACTACTTATCATGTCTTTAGGTAGTAAAAATAGATCTGGTAATATTACTAAATGTGCAGAGATAAGAATCTCTTGAGTTTGGTCCATTAAGAGACACTAAATATTTAGTTAACAAAGGCATATATGTGTAGATCAGAGTCCATATGTTTAATAGATAAAAAAAACAAACAACCAGAATTAACATTGAGCTGATCTTCAGTAAATTTGTGACAGAACAGGCCACTTGTCCAGAGCAGAAGCATTTGTAACCATAAACTGGTAGAAACACTGAAATAATAATTTTGATGAATTTCTGGAGGTTGAGTGTGAGCTGGCATGAAAATAAGAAACTCATAGGGACCCATATTCTTGGGGTGCTCAAAAGACAGTAAAAGGATAGGGGTGCCTAGGTGGCTCTGTCAGTTAAGTGTCCAACTCTTTGATTTCGGCTCAGGTCATGATCCATAGTTTGTGAGTTTGAGCCCTGCACTGAGGTCTGCCCTGACTGTGTGGAGCCTGTTTGGGACACTCTCTCTCTCTCTCTCTCTCTCTCTCTCCCTTTCTCTCTCTCTCTCTCTCCATCTGTCTCTGACCCTTTCCCACTCTCTCAAAATCAATAAAAAACTTAAGAAAATAAAGAATAAAAGGATAAACCACAGATTGTGGGAAAATATTTGCAAAATACAAATCTGATGAGGGATTTGTATCCAAGATATAAGAACTCATGAAACTCAACAATAGGGAAACAACACAACTAAAAGACTAGCAAAATTTCTGAACTAACACCTCACCAAAGAAGATACAGATTGAAAATAAGCATATTAAAAGATGATCAACATAATTTGCCTCCAAGGAATTGAAAATTAAAACAAAAATGAGAGATCAGTGCACGTGGGTTTGACTTTGGGCTTTGTCAAATAACGCCCAGGACATCAAAAAGGATTACTCAAATTCTGTGCAAGTCCAGAGGGGTGAGAGAGAGGCTAAGGGAAGTCTCCATGAACTGCTCTGAAGCTCTTGTATTTATTAAGCATACATTTAGGGAAACACTGTGCAATACATCAGTGGGCTACGAGCCAGTAAGAATATACAGAAAGCGCACAGAAAACCAAGTTAAAGAATTCCCAAGACTACAAAAGAGCAGGTGCAGAAAGCAGGGTGGAAAACAATATAAGATATTTCATAGATAACATGGCCTAAGGAATTCATGAGCACAGGCAGGACCCAACCCCTATTTTTATATATATTAAGTAGTTGCCTGCTGAAAAGCCAGACAGCAATGTTCTGCTTTGCAGTGTGTTCCCTATAATCTCTTAACCCAGGACATAGCTATTTGATTTCCCAAATGACAAACCTGTTAAAATGGTTAAAATAAAACAATAAAATAAGGTAACAATAGGAAATGCTGGCCAGGCTATAGAGAAACAGGAATATTTATTCATTGCTGCTGGAACACAAACTGGTACATCCTCTTAGAAGAGAGTTTGGCAATTTCTTACAAAGCTTTTAAACATAGTCTCATAATACAATCAAGGAATCGGGTGCCTAAGTGTTACCCTAACTGATTGAGAACTTATGTTCATAAAACACCTCTACATCACTGTTTATAACACTTCATTCATACTTACCCCAAACTGGAAGTTACCAACAGATCCTTCATAAGGTAAATGGATAAACAAACTGCAGTGTATGCATACAAAGATAATGAGCTAGCAAAACATGGAAAGATGTGGGCGAATCTTAAATGCATATTGCTGAGGGAAAGAAACCATTTGAAAAGGCTACACACTTTGTGATCCCAATTATATGACATTCTAGAAAAGGTAACACTATAGAGACAGTTAAAAGATTATTGGTTGCCAAGGGATTGTGGGAATAAAAAATGGGTTTGATAGATAAGTCACGGGATTTCTTTGGAGGTTTGAAATAATTCTGTATAATGTTAAAATTGTGGAAATATGAAATAATGTATTTTTGAAATTCATAAACCTGTATAGCACAAAGAGTAAACCTAAATGTACAAAAGTTTTAAGAATTATGAGGTCAAGAGAACCCAAAATAAAATGCACAATGTGTAAATAACTATGTCAGAATATATGAAAATTCAAGGTCACTGATCTTTGGCAATCTGAAAGATTAAAAGTTAAATTATACAAGTGCTACATTCAATTTCATAAAAGGGTTTTCCATAGATATACGGGTTAACAATTCTAATACCTAATTACTATGTTCTGAATGTTTTTGCCCCCTCAAAATTCATGTTGAAATTTTAACCCCCTCAGATGATGGTATTTGGAGGTAAGGCCTTTGAAAATTGATTAGATTATGGAAGTAGATTCCTCATGGTTGGGATCAATGGCTTAAAAAAAGGCTCCAGAAAGATCCCCAGCCCCTACAATGCTGGTGTCTTGACTTCGGACCTTCTAGTTTCTAGGACTGTGAGAAATTAATGTCTCTTGTTTATACCCAGTCTGTGGTATTTTGTTGTAGCAGCCTGAATGGATTAAGACATCGCTATATATTAATACAGGAATTTAACAATTAATTAAATGTATGATGAATAGTGGGCGCAATGTTTCTCATAGTTGGGTGGGAGGTGACAGATGAGCAAGGGGACAAGGCTAGAAGAAAGGTTGTAGCAATGAATCAGAATTGGATATGCCATTATTAACACATGCTTACATTAAAGTAGATACAGATGGGTCACACACAGACACAATTATAGGTTCATTTGCATACTTGGTTGATATACACATACATATTTACTTGATGTCAGGTGCTGAGGCTTGGAAGCAATGAAAGCCCAGTAGCAGTAAACAACATAGCACACCCTAATACCGTTCTCTAACTACAGCAACAAAAACAAAAATACAAGGCCATGGAGACATGGCTGATCCTATGACTAGGGAAGGAAACATACAAACCAGTTAGGACCATCTGGTGGAAACCAAAAGTAAGTGCTTAAATACACATGTAGAGCAAACTTTTCCTTACATAAGGGAAGTATAAATGACAAGGTCTGAACCATGATAACTACACTGAGAGTAACATAAAGAGAACTGATATGGAAACATTAAGGAAATAGACTTTACCAACTTTTGAGTGATTTAAATGTGAGGAGTAAGAGGGTGGTAAGTTCTCTAAAACTGCTGTGCTCCATCTCAAACTTTCCTGGTACCAGCCTAAAAGCATCATAGGATGCGATAATCTTCTTACTACTTTAAAGCTAAATTCTTTTATTAATCTTTCTATATCTTTATTTAAGTAATACTTTCAACCTGTCCTTCATTGACATCTTTCACTATCTCTTTGCTAAATCCCTTCAAATTCTGATGCTGCTACAGTACGTATTTTAGTAAACAAAACCTTTCCCTTAGGAGGAAGCCCAATGAGGCTAAGAAGAGAGTATGTTACAGGACTAGAAAAAGTTTAGGGTGGCTGGAGCTTAGAAAATAAAAGAAATGTTGGCTTTGGAAGCAGCTAAAACATTAGACAAGAGGGGTGCCTGGGTGGTTCAATCAGATAAGAGATAATGTAAAGAGAACTGATATGGAAACATTACTTGGGCTCAGATCATGATCTCACAGTTCAAAAGTTCAAGCCCCATGGGGGGCTCTGTCCTGACAGCTGGGAGCCTGGAGCCTGCTTCAGATTCTGTTTCCCCTTCTCTCTGACCCTTCCCTGCTCTGTCTCTCTCTCTAAAAAATAAATATACATTAAAAAATTTTTCTAAGAAAATTAGACAACAAATGATTGGATGTTAATAATCGCCTGACTGGATGTTAATACTATTTACAGTGATGAGGAAAACCAGAGGAGTCACTTGTAATTGTTGACAGGATACATTTCTGTATGTGTAGACCTTCTCATTTAAGATGTTTGTGAAAAATCCAAGAGAACAAATACAGTAGGAAGGTGGATATTTAGGTCTATAGTTCAGGGAGAAAATGATAAAATATAATTTTTATAATTTCATGTCTCAGAGTCATCACCTTTTAGTTGTAATATTGAAGCTAAGGCTTAGGAGCTCCACATACATTTTCTCAATTCCCTTGGTGAACTTCTCTATTGTTTCTCTAAACCATGGTATAGTAAAGTAACTTTTCTTCTCTTTGCCTCCATTAAAGCAATGACACGCTACCAAGACCTTTGAGGATCTTTTAAGGGAAGGATTTGTGTTTTATTAATTTTTATTTCTCCAGCATGTGGTACTTATTTATTTATTTATTTACTTGAAGAGAAGGAAAGGCAGAGAGGGAGAGAATCCCAAGCAGTCAGTGCAGAGCCCAATGCGGGGCTCAAACTCAAGAACCATGAGATCATGACCTGAGCCGAAATCAAGTCACTCACTCAACTGACTGAGCCACCCAGACATCCCCCTACAGTATTTATTTAATAAGTAAATCCATCCTTTCACATAAATAGCCTAAGTAGATATTGTGTGGATTGGCCATAGTAAGCTGTGAATTAAGATGAATAAATATTATAATCCACAGATTATAATATATAAATTTCTGAATAATTGCATCAGTTACTCACTGCAACATAGTAGGAAGCTGTAAAGTTAAGAGTAGAAATTCTCTTAACTTTGATTTTTCCTCTTAATTGGTATTAGTGTTCCTTAATTAGTATCCCTTAATTATACTCCTGAGGGTACATCTCCTCTTCAACACTTTTTTAAGGTTCCTATGGCTTCTGGTAGAGTACCATTGCTTTCACTTTACCAGGCCATTTGTTGTAAAATTAACACTGATTGCTGCAAAATACACATACAATTGTGAATGAATTTTCTCTTCTAATGTGCCTCAAGTAAGTAAACACTAATAACACATATTTTTCAAAATCTTTATGAAGCATGAAAAATGCTTCTCTAATGTCTATTTGAGGATTAATGAACCCCACTCCAAAGCACATATTTCCAATACACATGTAATTACAAACTTTTAGGCCAAATACCAGATACCCTGCAGGTGCTTAACAATTTTATTTGCAGAACAAATAAAGAAGTAAAATAAATCAACTCTTTTAAGGAACTAGAGTTTTAGTGTGTTTTTACTAATGCCTATGTATTCCATATAACCAATTGATCTCCAGTAATTGTGAACAAGATGAATCTGGCCAGAAAAGTGGAAAGAAAATGAAAAAGAGCTCTTGGCTGTATGATTTTCTTGTCCCCTTTTCCATTCTAATGAATTTAAAAACTTGTTAGCGACAAAGAGTAAAAAAAAAAAAAAAAAGACCTGAAAATTACTAGGCAACTTCCGATTTAGAAAATAGTTAGAATATGCTGATGATAATTTACTCCCTGGGAAGATTTTAAGCATTTTGGAAAAGAATTAACTCTTATAAAGATGGAGGTAATCATTGCTTAGTAAATAATTGCTAATGTGCAATTAATCACCAGTTCCTTTTGTGCAAGCAAAGGAATTTTGAATGTTCATTGTTCCGTTCTATTTTTATAATTATTCTTATTACATTTCTAATTCAATAAACTTCACCAGCACATTTCACAACATGATAGATATATTTCTATAATTTCTGATAACTGGCATCTGCATTTTCTGTTATTATTTAAAAACATTTTTATCATGATTTCTTTCCATAATTTCATTACTTTGATTTTTGCAGCATTATTTCCTTTTTAGTGAATGTGGAATAATAATGATAAAGTAACCCTAGAAAATTCTACCTGAATTTTGGGAGCTAGTCCCTACTTCCTGCCAAATCAAAACTCAATTAATAACTTAATTTTAACATATTATTCACTTGTAGGGTCAATAAAGCCTTGGTAGTTTTGCAATTTGTTCTTACATATAAAATACGGCAGAATGGAAAGTTAGTCCATTGTGTGGTGTTTATGAATTTATATACGTTGTATTTGAAACCTATTTGCTTTTTCCCACTCTACCATCACTTAAACCATCTTAACTCAAGGTCCCTGTTTGCTTGCTCTTCACTTTCTTCACTTTTTCTCTTCTTTATTTCTCATCTCCCATACCTGGGTTGCTTTGCCCCATCTGAAGATTTAGTTATATAACAGCCTCCCAATTATATTAGTAACATATGAAGCATCCCTATTGTAGTCTCCCATTTTGTATTATTGCAGTTGGAGGATAAGAACTTAATCTATTTTAAGGGTTAAGAACCATATAAAGTATCATTTAACAAACATGGTCATAAAGTGAATATAAATTCACATCCGAGCTTTGCGATTTATTTTCTACAAGATCTCCAGCAAATTTTTACCATATCTGATATTCTTTTTTAAATCAGTAATATAGTGATTAGATAGATTATTGGCTATTTGCTTAAATAACACAATGTATAAATAGCAAAGTGCCCATAAAATGTTAGTAATAAAAAGGGGTTTCTATAATTATGACTCTGTCATTATTGTTTCATTTCTTTTAGTCTTAAAGACAATTGCATCTCTAAATTTCATCTTTCTATTTAAAATATTAATACTTCAGGGGCATCTGGGTGCCTGATTCGGTAAAGTGACTTTGGCTCAGGTCATAATATCACACACAGTTCCTAAGTTGGAGCCTCGGGCCCCATTAGGGCTCTGTGCTGACAGCTTAGAGCATGGATCCTGCTTCTGATTCTGTCTCCTTCTCTCTCTGCCCCTCCCCCACTGGTGCTCTGTCTGTCTCTCTCTCCTTCAAAAATAAATAAATAAATATTAAAAAAATAAAAATAAAAAGACTTTAAAATATGAATACCTCAGAGAAGTTATTGATGCAAATCTTTTCCTTAAGCTTAATGACAGCACAAACACCCTGAGTTTATGGAAAAGAAGTACAATTTAAGAATTAAAGGTTATCTGTAATCCCCCTCTTAATTGGTGTCGTGAGGTCCACATGTTTTTATTTTCATCATCAAACCATAAGAATCATTGAGACAGACTATGTGGAATCCTTATTTCTATCTATAACTTTATAAACCTCAAAATATGAGGTATTTGAACTTAGAGCAGATTATTTTTGTGATTTATAAACTGAAGTAAAAAATTCAAGTCAATTAAGTAGAATAAATGCAACATTGAGAAATACATATTTAATGTTTTTTTTCAAAAGGAGAGAAATTATTGCTTTTCTTATGAAAGTATTGTCACCAGGTAATTATTTTGGGGCGGGTAAGTGGTAAGTGACACATGCAAATAATCTCAGACCTGTGGCTGTTTACGTCTCCCAGTTAACAGAACTTTTTATTGTGCTGTCTAAATATTTAAATAAAAAGACATCTAGTCATTCATTTAGTACACAAGCTATAATGGTTAACATGTGTTGAGATTTTGAAAAATAAGCCCACACACCCAATTAGTGCCAAAGTGTAAGTCATTATTTTAGCATAAGTCTGTTTTACTTCATAGTTCATATAAACTATAAGGCCTCTAACAAAACTATACTATCTCTCATAAACTCATTTCTGCTGGTTGTCCAGTCTTTGTTGAGGACTTTCCTCTTAGAGACATGAAAGAAAAAGAATTAGGAAGAATAAGTAGCTATCAATAAAGGACAAGGAAGAAGGAAAGTTAATATTTAGTATTGGGCAGCAAAATACAATAAACAAAAGGAGAGATTGAGAAAAAAATTCTAAATCTGATTTGTGAACCATATAGCTGAACCAACATATGTGGGATGTGTGTGTGTGTGTGTGTACATGCACATGCAAATATTTTTGAACTTCTCTGTTGTGGAGCTTTAAAATACATAATTTTTTCTGCTACTTTCATGAATGTGACTGAACCAAAGGTTCAACATTGACATTCCATTTGGATCACAAAGGGAAGGGCATCTCAAAGACAAAAGCCCATCAGAGAATACAAATTGCTTCTAAACCTTCAAAGTTCAAGTGTAATAACCATTTGCAAGAGTAGTTTAGGGGATATCAACCGCCATTGAGATTGCATTCACTTAAGGAGGCCATCAAAAGAAACCAGAGTTCTCGCCACATCATGATTTATGGATTTGGCTTGAACACTTGTAATTACTTCCCTAGCACTAGAGGATCAGTACAGATGCATGAGCTCCACCAAGCTCGGCTTCCTGGGAATAAGAGCGGTTGATTCTCTTTTGCTGACAGATTCTCAAAGACATTATAATAGCAGAAAGGTCAAAATGTTATTTTATGCCTCAGACTGAAATGGACAAAACTGTGTCAAGAAGGCTACTGCTTTTTCATCAAATTATTAGCCTTTCAAAATCTTTTTGATACAGTATTTTAAAAAATATATTAATGATATATGTGATTTTACTGAGAATTTTTACCTGAACAAAGTAGCCAATTAAATCTAAGTAAAGCCAATTAACATCACAATCACAGAGCTGTATAAAATATTCATAAGTAAGAGCATGGAATATTTCCCCCTTTTAAAAAAAGTTTATTTATTTATTTTGAGAGAGAGAGAGAGGGAAAGAGAGAGAGCAACTGTGTGAGTTGGGGAGCGGCAGAAAAAGAGGGAGAGAGTGAGAGAGAAGGAGATAATCCCAAGCTGGCTCCACATGGTCAGCACAGAGCCCAAAGCGGGGCTCGAACCCACGAACTGTGAGATCATAACCCGAGTTAAAATCAAGAGTCTGACAATCGAGTGAGCCACCCAGGTGCCACTGAAATATTTCCCCTTTAAGTAAAAATAGTAATCATTATTTTATTCTACCATGATATCTACTGTTAGAACTTTTTTTTTTCCCAATGTGAGTTACTGAGAGTAGAATCCATGAACACAAATGGAGTTGGTTAACTGGTTTATTTTAGTTCGGCCGAATGGCCCTTCTCTGATTAGCTAGAAGTTCTTGGAAGAGCACCCCACTGAGTAGGAGTTCAAGGTTTTTAAGGGTTTTGGTAAGACAAAATGGGTCATCATGTAGGTAACCAATTACAATTTATAGTATTTCTTTTTTTTTTCCATAATATTTTATTGTCAATTTGTTTTCATGACAGCCAATTATATTGTAACACACAGACGTAGGTTTGGGCAGGAACCTATTATTTTAAAGTTCTTAGTCTTTTAAAATGATCAGTCATAGTTAGACACCTAAGGTGTCTAGGTATCTAGGGGATAGATGATTTTAACCTCACCTTGGACTTTGCCTTGGCCAGGTCTTAGTAAAGGGGTGGGGTTACTTAACAGAATCTTGAAAAACAAGTTTAACTTTAGGTTACAATTTTCATTTTCGAATTACATTCTTAGGGTCTTTCCAGAGCCAGTTGCTCAACCTTTAATTATTTGCCAGAATGGGAGTGGGAGAGTGAAACAATGGTTGGTATTTTAGGGTCCAGTTTGACCCCAGGGAATAGAGTCTTACATACAGATGCAAATATTAAGGAATATCATCTTACTTACTTTCAAATGGTATCTCACTTTTGTTTTGATTCTCTGCCTAGATAAAATAAGTACTTAAATCTAAAGAGTAACCTGTACTCAGTTAAATGTACAAAATATTAGGAAGTTATAATCTAGTAATCTTTTATTTCAACCATCATGGCTAATTTATTTATGGCTAACCTCTGCATTAAAACAATAAGACATGATGGAAAACCATGGAAATCTGCATAGTGAGTTAGCTTTATATCAAAGAGTAATTAATTTATTTGAAATTCAACAAATACTTATTCTTATTAATGTATAAAGGAAATGAAAGTAAACATAAATCAGG
The DNA here is from genome assembly GCA_004023785.1 of Mungos mungo. NCBI lineage: Eukaryota > Metazoa > Chordata > Mammalia > Carnivora > Herpestidae > Mungos > Mungos mungo. Next base: position 14,315 of record PISW01008131.1, read on the forward strand.
CAAAATCTTATAAAGGCAAAAGTGAATTTAAGAATGCAGGGCACTTGAGGGGCTCATTTGGTTGAGCACCTGGTTTTGGCTCAGGTCATGATCTTGCAGTTCATGAGTTTAAGCCCCGCATCAGGCTCTGTGCTGACAGTGCAGAACTGGATCCTGCTTTGGATTCTTTGTCTCCATCTTTCTTTCTCTGCCCCTCCCCTGCTTTGCTGTCTCTCTTTCTCTCTCTCTCAAAAATTAGTAAATATTTTTTAAAAGGAATATTAGATATGTGAATGCCTAATACACAAAAAAGTCATTCTTTTCTATTGAGGAGTGATTTGGAATGAGGACTATTTTACTATCTTCGGTAACACTACTATTAGGACTCTGTCTTCTGCTCTTCATGTTTAAATCCTTGCCTCTTTGTTCAGTCCCATCAGAATTCATATCCACGTTCAATTCCTGAGCTCCTGTCCTTTACACACACACACACACACACACACACACACACACACACGTACACTTATACAATTTCCATATGGTACATAGTTTAATATTTGTATAAATATATTAATTTTGTGATAAATAGATATATAATTTATTATAAAATACAGTATTTTTCATATCTAAAATTGGAATGAGATGCATGTCGCATGATATGAATATTCATCATAGTTATTTAAAATAATTAAAAATGTATCTCATATCAGAAATACATAGTAAATAATTTTATAGCATTTAATTAATTACTTATTAGAAAGAAAGCAAGATGCTTTACAAAGTTAGTCACAAATAGTAATTACTAAATCCTTGTAAGTTAGAGATTTCTTATATCCTAATGGAACAAATATAAATAGCCCAAATATTGTAACTAATTATTATTTCATAGATAATTATGACAGAATATATTTGTGTGATTAGAAAATCTTTTATTTCCTATAACATACTGCCTTCCATACAAATATTAAGAAAAGACATGTGGAGGTTAAAAATCAATGAGCATTAAAGTAAGAAAAAAAAATTCCATTCAAAGTATCTTTCAAATTAAACCACCTATGAATATATTTATCGAAATGTACAAATATTTTATGCTGAAAATTATAAAATACTGCTAAGAAATATTAAAGTCTAAATTAGTGGAGAGCTAAATCATGCATATGTATGAAAGACTCAGTACTGTTAAGATGTTCATTTTCCTTAAATTGATCTAAAAACTCAACATTTTCTCCTTCACATTTCCAGTATAAGTTTTTGCAGTAATTAATAATCTTATCCTAATATTTATTTTCTTAAGGTTTTTTAAAATTTATTTTAGAAGATAGGGAGGGAGAGAGGGAATCCCAAGCAGTCTCCACATTGTCAGTACAGACCTCAGTGTGGGCTCAAACTCAGAAAACCTGAGATCATGACTCTGGCTGAAACCAAGAGTTGGATGCTCAACTGACTGAGCCACCCAGGTGCCCCTCTTATCCTAATATTTATACGTAAAGGCAGAGGACCTAATATATACCATAATATTTTGAAAAAGAAAATCAAATAGGAGAACTTACACTTTTCAATTTCAAAATTCACTATGAATCTATTGTCATATCAAGATAATATATTACTGAGGTAAGGGTATAAATACAGATCATTGTAATAAAATTGGTGGTTCATAAAAAATACTTATATGTATGATCAGTTGATTTTTGACAAGGATGTCAAGACAAATCAATGGCGAAAGGACATTTATCAATAGTGCTTGGACAACAGAATATCCACATGCAGACTAAACTTATACTCTCACTTAAAATTATACTCTTAAAATATATTGAAAATGATAATAGAATTAAATGTAAGAGTTCAAACTATAAAACTTCCAGAAGAACAAACAAAAGAAACTATTTAAGACCTTGTTTTAGGCAAAGAGTGTTTAGATATGGTATCAACCCATATAAAATAACCACAACAATTGGATAAATTAGACATCATATATATTAAAGCCTTTGTGTTTCAAAAGACATAAGTAATAAAATTAAAGGATAAATCAGAAAGTGGAGGAAGAAATTTCTATATTATATATCTAAGAAAGGCCTACTATTCAAAATATAGACAAAGAAATCTCATTGTCATTATTATGACAAGACAAATATGCAATTAAAAATGGATGAAATATTTGAGTAGACATTTCTCTAAATAATATATAACAATGGCTAATAAGCATATGAAAATAAAGTCAAAATCGTCAGTCATTTGGGATATGCAATATGAAACCACAGTGAGCTATTACCTCAAACCTACTGATTGGCTTTAATGAAAAAGAAAATATCAAGTATAAGCATGGATGTGGAGAACTGGGAACACTCATACTCTGAGAGTGGATATGTAAAGTGCTGCAGACCTTTGGGGAAAAGTTAGCAATTTCTAATGTATTTAAACAAAAATTTACCATATGACCTGATAACTGTCTTTGGTATTATACCCAAGAAAAATGGAAAAGGCTTGTATGTAATTCTTCATAGCAGCATTATCCATAATAGCTAAAAAGTGGAAAGAATTCAAATGTTTATCAGTTAGTGAATAAAAAAACAAAAATGCAGTGTATCTATACAATGCAATACTATCCAGCAATACAAAGGAACAGATTATATATTTGGACCTCAGAAACATTATGTTAGATGCAAAAACTGTTTTTTATGACTCCATTTATATGAAATATCCATATAGCGAAAATCTAGAGCAACTGAATCCAGATTAGTGGAGATAGGGGGTTGAAACTGGATTGACTAAAATTCTTCATAAGGCATCTTTTGGGATGATAAAGTGTTCCAATATCAGGTTGTGGTGAGAGTTGAAAATACACACTTAATTGAAATATATACCCAATTTATGAGATGTAAATTATACCTCAACAAATTGTTTTACAAAAGAAAACCATAGGGGCAGTGTGCCTGGGTGACTCTATCAGTCAAGCATCAGACTCAATTTCTGCTCAGGTCATGATTTCATGGTTCATGAATTCAAGCCCTGCATCAGGCTCTGCACTGACAGCATAGAGTCTGTTTGGGACTCTCTCTCTCTCTCTCTCTCTCTCTCTCTCTGCCCCTCCCTCCTCTCAAAAATAAATAAATAAACATTTTTTTAAAAAAAGAAAGCAAATCATAAAGGGTTCAACATTTTAGGAGACTGTTTCTCTAATCCTGTGATGTGGAATGACTACCATAAGCAAGATTTAAAAATTCAAAGGCAGTAAATAAAAGGATTGATGGATTTGGTTACTTAAAATAAAATTGCATTTACAAAAGAGTCCTTAAACTAAGCCATTAGTTAAATGGTAGGCAAGTGAAACAAATTCCCGCTCATGTAAGAGCCAGTGAGGCTGGTGTACAGTGGACCAAGGAGGTACAAGTCAGGACGCGTGATGGATTTCGCAATAGCCAGACGCCTCGGGGGTGAATAGTGCAGGCATCCAGGTGAGAGACGGTGCTGTTCTGTGCTACTTGGTAAGCACAGGTTCACTCAAAAGCAAAAGAATTAACATTATTTATCTGTATGGGACCCAAAAAAACTTAAAAAAAAGATAAGTCATATAATTTCAGCTTGACCAATTTAGTATATTGTGATTCTGATTCCTGGGATTGAGAGAAGTGATTTGGGGAGGAAGAAAAATAATTCTGCTTTTGTTCTGTTATCTGGCAATATCTGTGAGTGTTACAAATGTGCTTATCCCTTCTCTGCCATGCTTGTTAACTCTTTAAATCTGTTGTACTCAGTCTTCCCTAAGCCCAGGAACTTTATTCCTTACTTTCCTATATCCATGTCCTCTGATCATAAAATTTCAGGTTTATTGGAAACAGTGCTCTGACTTTCTACCAAATCTCACTTAGTGAACATTGAAGTTAAATTCTTCCTTTCTTTGATATCACTATTCTGGTTGATTATTTTCTAGATGTCCTTAGATCAATGTTGGCCAACATTCAGGTATTTAATGGACCTCACAGCATGTGCTGCTTTATGCAAAGGTTCAGTGACTCAAGAACCTCAAAATCTAGCAAGTAAAATCAGTCAGGTAAATAAATACAAGGAGACAAATTACTGTTGATGCAATAGATAATGCTGCAATCAGTGCAGGGAAACACACACACCACAGACAACAAACAATAAAACAAATTTTCCATTCAATAGAAAAAATGTTTCCTTTAAAGATGAGAACATTATTGACATTTAAAAAATTTTATTCCTCATAATGATTTCTTAAAGATGTTCATTTATGTCTCTTAACTGCCTAAAATCCCTTGAGATTTCTGGTGTACATAGAATAAAGCAAATTCCTTACATTAAATTGCAAAGTCCTATAAAATTTGGACCTGCCAACCCTTTCAATTTCATTTCTTTCTTATTAATTTACATGTTTACTTGTTTATTTATTTTTTTTTTTTTGAGAAGGGGAGAGGCAGAAAGAAAAGGAGACAGAGAATCCCAAGCAGGCTCAGCACTGTCAGCCTAGAGCCCAAAGCGGGGCTCGATCTCATGACCCATGAGACATGACCTGAGTGAAAATCAAGAGTCAGATTCTTAACCTATTGAGTCACCCAGGAGCCCCTCAACTTCATTTCTTCATAAAATTTCTCTTTTACATTAAGGATATTCATGAACCTATTTTCCTCTGTCTTGGAAATTTCACCTAGAGAATTATTTCATAGAATTAAAAATCAGTAATAAGGATATAGAAATGTTTACTATTGAAATATTTACTGAATTGAAGTGATGGAAGTAATCTCAATGCCCATCCATAGTGGACTAGTTAATTGTGTTATGTTTATATTATGCTATTATTAATTATATCTATATTCGGTGAAAAATTCAAATTCAATTGTATAAGATAAATTGGTTTGAAAATAAACATCAACTACAAAACAATAAAATCACTAAAGAAAAATATATGTTTATAAATTTCTGTAAACATAAAAAAGAGTTGCTAGGCTACACATTAAGCTCCTATCATTGACTAACTCACAGTGGAATTGTGTAATAAGAAGATAACTTCTTATATATCTGTATTTTGATTGATTACAATAAGCATGCTTTGCTTTTCTTTTTACTTAAAGAATAAGTTAATAAAAGAGAAAAAAGTTACATATTTCTCTAGTTCTTTTTTCTACCTTTCAGTTTAACACTATTAGAAAGAAAAAAATACAAGAGTTCAAATAATAAAAAGACATGCACATTTGAAGATTTATTTCTTTATGAAGCGCATTTTGTATGTTGCCATGTAGAGACACTGAACACATTGTGATTGCATTCAACTATTTGAATTAGTCCATTTTTTTAGTTTTTATTAATGTAAAAAAGTATTTTATCTTTATTTTGAATCATAAAGAAGTTTTGAGTGGGAGAAAGTATATGGGCAAAACTACTCACCTTTGTCAATGTGACTGAAAGGCTTCCTATAGGTTATAGAAATGCACTAACTAAAGGCATAAATAAAAAACTGATTCCTCTCATTCACTGTTGTTTCTGGAGAGATCGATCAAATTGTAATGGGTTGCTTAGAGAAGCTGAAAAAAGAAAACTGGTAACATTCTGATATACAGAATTATCAACCAATTCCAAATATATAAATTTACAAATATATAAAAATATATATGTATATGTTTACATATGTAAATAATGCAATTTGCAAAAGTTCTTAATTTGCATACACATAAGATATTATTGATTTGTTAATGTTTATATAAAAATATCTACTTTAAATCACTAGGAGTTTTTCATAGGTGGTTATCAACATTTTTACATTTGGTTATTTCTGATTTTGTTTTATGACTTGCTTTACTTTGATTATTTCTGAGATTGTTTTATAAATTAGTTTACTGTTGGTTTAGTTTCTGTGTTTGTGTGATAGTGCCCATGTATGAATTTTGAAAAGAATATATTTCATGTTTAAAATACATACATTTTGTCTGAATGTACTGTGATCTTTATTAATTATATTATTTTTATTTTATTTACTCCTGCGGTGTCTGATATATCTTTAATGGACAGACAGAAAAATGAGTTCTTATCAATCTTTAAAATTTAAAATTTAACTTCTTCTAAATATAGTAACGTGGGAATTAACAAAAGAACTCCCTAGGCGATTTCACATATTTATTTATATTATAGCAAGGGAGCTTTGTTGGTAGACTGAAGTATCCATTACAGATTATGTATTTTTTTTGCCAAACTGCATGGTCAGTTCATATTAAATAAATGCCCTGTAATGCTAAATGCTGAACAAGAAGTAGAAAGAATAAAGCTCATTAACTCAACTGAGGCAAGGTGGGGAAGTAAGAACAAAGATAATGTATGTACTTGCTTTCATTTTAATGTCTTGTCTCTGATCCCAAGCTAGGAGACTCTCACAGTGTTGCTATCTTCCTCAAAATGGATGTGGCTTGTAATGAATATGGATGTTATGTTGGTCTCAAGCCAAGACATGGTAGTCAAAAAGCACCATGAGAATTAGCAGAACATAAACCACAGGGAATGGAGTTTAAGAATCTTACTTTATGTTATTCTTTCCAGCTTTCAGCAAAGCATGGCCAAATTTTCATGGCCTATTTTCCAGTACTGTTACCAGAGACTTGGGCAACAGGACTTTGTGATTAGGTAAATTATGTGTGCTCTAATTCAATATTTATTTAGGGTGAGATTTTTTTCAGTAACATGGGAAAACAAAATATATTGATATATAATTCTGAGCATACATTATCTCTGATTTTGTGTCTATTTTAGGAAAAAAATGTTTTGATTTTTTGAATATTGATTAAAACTATGCTTCTCTCTCCCTTGCCCCCTGTCTTTTTCTTTCTGTAAATTGTGGAATGAGGAAGAGACGGAGGGGAGTAAGGAAAGACATAATTTCAGGGCTGCTTTAACTCCCACTCATGCTAAAATGCTTAGATTACCGTAATGACCCTAACAAACGTCTTATGACATACAAACACACACACACACATACACACACACACACACACACACACACACACACACACACAGTGTACACATATTACATAAGTTACTATGATACGAATATACTTAAGTATCATAAGTAAGTTTATTGTAACTATATTTATAGTGGTGTGGGTACATACACCATACATATGCATTAATATTTATAGCTATGTATAATTGATTTATTGAATTATTAAAACATATTTTCATTAAATATATTAAGGCATTAAAGAATATATTTCTTTAATTTATTAAATTCTTATTACTTTATTTTCCTTGTTGATTTTATTAACTTATGTTATCTTTCAGTTATATTACAGTTGATGAAGACATATTGCACAAACAAACCAATATTTCAGGTTCTGATTTAGTTGAAAATGAGAGTTCTTATTTTTTGTCCATCTCTGATGCTGTAATTTTTAGATATTCTAATTAAATCTTGGTTATACAGCTACTATGCTATCATAACAATATTGTTACCCACCCCTAGTAAATATTTTCAACAATATTTTGATTTGGTATTAAATTTTGCAGCTTTTTTCACAAATCATTCCATCATAATTCCATCTGGTTAATGGGTTGAAAAGTTCACAAACAATTCAATCTTTCCATTCTTGAATACTTGGTTTGGAGTCACCTCTTATTTAAGTGGACTAAATATTGAAGTAGATTTTCAAGAAGGGAAGGTGGGACATTACATATTTAAACATGTTGTTGCCTCTTCTTTGACATGATTAACTGTCTAAAAAGCTTTTAAGCTATAGTTTTCTATAAGATATTTTAATCAATGATTTTTAGTCATCTACTGTTAAATATCCCATACAAGTAATTTAAAATAAGCTTATTTTATAAGAATCTTTGCTCATTTTCTTTAGTGTTTGTTGATGTGTTAGTCTTTTAAGATAAATTTTGATTTCCAACAATATTCTCCTACTAATCTTATTTTTTGTTGTTCATTGCTTTTGCAGCTACATAGTGAAAAAATATATACCTTTTTAAATAGGGAACCAAAGAATAGAAATTTAAAAATTGAGGAAACTGTCTAATAATATCTAGAAGATGTGCTCTCAGTACTAGTAAGAAAGTTGGGAAGTAAATAGAATGGAAAGACAAAAATGCATTAGGATGATTTGAAACAAGCAAACTAACAAACATCCAAGATGAATGCATTATGTTAGAGTCAAGGGCGAGTTGAAAGAAAAGCATATAAGATTTCAGCAAATTTAAAGTTTGTGTTTATATTTTAAGTAATAATATTGATATTAACATTATTTGAACATGATATCAATTGCTATTCATTATATGCTGGTTGCATTTAATGCACTATCTAGTGTAATTCCTCCATTTATAGTATCTCTAGGGCATATCTGTTACACTCTCTTATCTATCCAATTCAAGATTATGGAAGACAAGGGAAGACTGAAAAAAGTTATAGTTGTAACTAATTGGAAAAACCTAAGATGCCTTGGTAATAAAATACTAAGTGGGATCTTGGATCTTGGAACAGTAAAAGAACTTTGGTGGAAAACACTATTGAACTTAAATTCAGTCTATCGTCTGGTTAATAACATTAGAACAGTACTAATTTCTCAGTTGGGACAGTTGAGCTATAGTTACTTTATATTTTAACATTAAGGAAACTATGTGTAGAGTCTTCAGAATACTCTAAACTATTTTTGCAATACTCTGTAAGTCTCAACTGAGCTCAAATTTAAAACACACACACAGACACACACATGCACACACACGCACACACAACATATATATTTTTTAAAAAGTAGCAGGGGTTTTATTATCCTCTTGGTCAGTGATTTCCAACCTCTATTTCTCTAATTCCTTGTTTTTCATAAAGGAGATTGGGTAGGATCAGTCACCTCTACTTTCTATACGATATGATCTCCATTAGAAGAACAATCCTGACCTTTCTCCCTCCATTTGACATATTTGTGGCACAAACTAAGCATGAATAGCTCAGCCTTCTCTTCTCTTTTTATCATTAGTTTCCAAATTGTCCCCAGTCAGAGTGCACTCTCCATCACTTCTCCGTGCTGTAAGATTTGCATGGTATTCCCCATGTGGACAGACGTGAGGTGATCTAGTGCTGCTGTGGCAGAGAGAGTGTGGCTAGTAAGAAGTTCAAACAAGCATGAACAAGAGAGCCCGTCTTTGCTGTGCACCGAAGTCAATTTCTGCACTAACAAGGTTTTCAATAATAAACACGATCATCTGATCTCTATTACTATTCCTTTAAGCCTTTCAGCTGATTGCAAATTCAGGCTAGGAAAGAATAAACTTATCTTAAGATCCAATATACCATAATAGCTAAGAGAGTGGACTCTGAAGCTATATTTCCCAGCTTTTAATCCTAGCTCTACCTCTTACTAGGTATGCGACCCAAAGCAAATCACATACTTTGATTTCTTTATTTGTAAAATGTGATAATTTTTTTATAGAATGTTGTTAAGAATAAGTGTCTGTCTATCTATCCATCCATTGAGCACACAGGACAAAATCTAGCACGTGGATAACATTATATAAATACGTTGTATTAGTGTTCATCAGGCCCCTTTACCCCAGTGTAGGGCCAAGGTGCTAAAGAGATAACAATTTGTTAGAACTCCATGTCTCCTACCAAAAACACACATGTGTATATGAACATGCACACACATATATGTAAATGTACATAATATGTGTACATCATTATATATCATATAAGATGACAAAACATGTATATGATATATATAATCTATATATACATATATAACCTTATATATAGATAAAACATTTGCTTCTATTTTCTCTGTTGAGATCTATATCAACAACAGAGTGTTTACCTTGAAAATAAAGGTGTGCATTACTTATTTTTTTATTATTTTTAAGATTTATTTATTTATGAGAGAGAGACAGAGTGTGAATGTTGAAGGGGACATAGAGAGAGACACACACAGAATCTGAAGCAGGGTCCAGGCTCTGAGCTGTCAGCACAGAGCCTGATGTGGGGCTCGAACTCATGAACCATGAGATCATGACCTGAGCCGAAGTCTGACGCTTAATTGACTGAGCCACCCAGGTGCCCAGGTATGCACTGTTTAAATAGACAAATGCGTGTAATTGATTAATAACATTTCCCTTGTACAACTATTGAAATGTTTTCTTTGAGAAAATTGAGCCAAGAAAATACATATGTTATTTCATATCATATATTAGGGGAACAGCTAGTAGGTTTCCAGATGGAACAATAGTATTATATCCTAGAGTAAGTAAAATATTAGTATATTGATGAAGGGCTCAGGCCTCAGAATTTTAGACTGAAAACTTGTTCTGGACGACAGTTGTGTGAGATCTTTGGCTTCTTGGGCCTGTTTTCTCATTTGTAGAACCCACAATCATATCTAGCTTGTATCCATAATGTGTGTGTGCACGTAAAATGTAACGAAAAAAGGAAGGTGTGTGCATGTGTAAACACAAAGCATATATTTGGGCTTATATGTATATTTGTGTATATACATATACTTAAGTACATATGTATGTTTGCTTTTTTGTGTGTCTTTGTATATACCTATATCATATTGCCCGGGAATAATACCTTTTATCTATGCCAGGACAGAAAATTTAGAAATATAACCAAATATTTTTTGAAGCAACAGTAATAAAAAATATGTTTATTCTGATTATTCGATAAGTGCAACATGATGTTTGAAATAATATCACATCATTTACCAAGATTAACCAGAACTGAGTTTTTTTATATGGATAATGCCTCCCCTGATTTATCATTGTAAATGCATTCAATTATTGCTATTGGATATGTTGTAATTGACTTGGACTTAAATGTTTCTATTTAACATCTACTTAAACAGTTATGGCCACTGAGGAATATGTATCTCAATACCTGCAATACTCCTTGAAAGAGAGGTGCCTAATGAGGTCTTTATTAAGTTCACATAATTATTAGTTAGAAGCACAATATGAATTTTCTAATGACTTTTCAGTCATAACTTTAAAATGGTAGAAATATGACACTGAAATGGATGTACTGCCAAGGTATGCTCTCATGACTCTGTTACTTCCAGGAGTTTATGACACGGATGGTTTTTAATTATTTGGTTAAAAGGAAGAAAAAAAGAAAGCCCTTCTCTTTCACCTTGACAATGAAATTGTGATTAAAAACTGGTTATCTAACTATGACCACAGAATCAATCATTTCCTAACACATGCTCTCAGGAAAAATTAAATTAACATTGAAAAAGAGAAATATGAAAATAGCCCAATGGTTACTGTCGAACAGAAAAGATCTAGAGCCATGCCAGAGTTTTTGTAATTTAGTCTCGTGAGGACTAGGACACATACAATGTAACCGTTATTGCTGAAGAGTGCGGATAACGCTTGTCTGTTAAGGTAAAACTTGCCTGCTGCTTAAACAAATAATATAAAATCTCAGCAGCATAAACAGCTTGCCTATGTCCTGTTCTGTAGACAGTCAGATCATTTCAGATGTCTCTCTAAGAGAGGTCCTTGCCAAGTGGTAGCTCAGGGATACCTCCTTCTTTAACGGTGGGGCTGGGCCATAATCTAATACTTCGTTTAAGTCCATGAAGACTAGGCAGAAAGAGACAGCACATGATCTCTAGGGAGATTTTAGGGATCAAGGCCATATTGAGCTAAATCTAGATGATTGGAACTAATCAGTCTCCAATTTCACTGCAAGGAAAGCTGGGAAGTGTAGTCTTCCTACAAGACCTGTGATACCTTCCTATGATACTAGGCAGAAGAAACGGGATTGGTGGGGATCTAACCTCTCTTGGCCTCATTTTATAATAAGTACCTGAAATATTTTTTAATCATCTATTATGCTATTAATTTATATATGAAGATAGAACTATCTCTCTCAAAGTTCTTTATTGTCATGACAGCATTTTTAAATTATGTTAGTGTTTAAATGTATAAATGAAACTATTAAGAGTTTACAGTCTCAGAAAACCCAATTTGCCCTGATTCAAGGCCTTACATTTGTTTGGGCTGTCATGTGTCATCTCAGCTCTCAGCACTCAGCCTTAGTTTTGTCCTAGGAATCTCAATAGTCTTGTGAAAATTTTATCATCAATAGCATGTTTATGTCTTTTATGGTTTTATTTTTATTTTTTAATATTTATTTTGAGAGAGGGAGTGTGTGTCTGTGCCTTCGTGAGTCAGGGAGGGGCAGAGAGAGAGGGAGAGGGAATCCCAATCGGGCTTCACACTGTCAGCACAGAGCCTGACACAAGACTGGGTCTCATTAACTGTGAGATCATGATCTGAGCTGAAATTAGACTCGATGTTTAACTGACTGAGCCACCCAGATGCCCCTTCAGTAACATGTTTAAAGTAACCTGTCCTTACGGCATCACTTTTTTTTGGATGGCATTTAAGAAAGAATATTTTGAGAGCTGGGGAGAGAGAGGGAACAAAGCCTGAGAGACTATTGAATACTGAAAACTAACCGAGGGTTGAAGGAGGAGGGAGAGGGGGAAAAGAGGTGGTGGTGATGGGGGAGGGCACTTGTGGGGAAGAGCACTGGGTGTTGTGTGGAAACCAATTTGACAATAAACTATTTAAAAAATAAAACATAAAAAATAAAAAATAAAAATAAAAGCCAACAACAGTAAAATATAAATAAATAAATAATAAAAAAGTAAATAAAAAATAAAAAAAGAAAGAATATTATTTCTTTAAAAAAAAATCAATGTATGTCCTCCCAGCTTTTAGTGTTTCCACTAGAATCTTCTTTAATAATTGGATTTAAAATGGAATTATGTAAAATATTTAGAATAGTTCAATATTTTCCCTCTTTCCCACAACTTATAGAGGCTCTTAAAGTAATTTGTTCTTAATTATGAAATATTTAATATCATTCAGACAGTAATTTTCTTAAGGTTTAAAAAAATAGATTATAAACATTGCCATATTTTTCATTTCCATAAAAGAAAATTTCAATCTGAGTTTTTGACAGGTGGTTATTAGATAACAACTACTTTTCAAGTAACTTCACATGGATTCATTGTACTTCAAATAAAACATCTGCTGAGAACAGTGTTCTTGTGAAAGAGGTTTAAAATTATATTACACCATTCATAAAGCAACTTGGTGTGAGTGTTTAGAAACTGTACCCATTTTCTCCTTTCTGTCCAAAAATTAATTCACAAAGAGCTCTTAAAGATTTTATCAAATTTAATATTAACTGGTAGCCAGGAAGAAAGTTTTATTAAGTTCAATGGAAAAGTGTTCAGTCACTTTTGGTAAATTGCCTTTTTTTTCAATGTACACAAAATGTCTTTCCATATTTCTCTTCTGACAGTAAAACAATAGTTTGCTTTTTTACCCATGAAGAGAACTTTTCATAAACGTGTGTGTGTGTGTGTCTGGGTGTGTGTATTTGTGTTGTCTTTCTTGGTGTATTTATGTTTTTCTCTTATGTAACAATCAAGATTAATTCAGTTCTTTAAATGTACCTTTTCTAAAATTTTGAGTAACTCAGTTAATATTTTCCTTCATGTATCATGACTTTAATTCTTCCCTGACTTCATCCTTGATTGTTCTTTGTTAAAATTGTTTTAATGTATATTTATTTTTGAGAGAGAGAGAGACAGAATGTGAGTGGAGGAGGAGCAGAAAGAGAGGGAGACACAGATTCTGAAGCAGGCTTCAGGCTCCGAGCTGTCAAGACAGAGTCTGAGGTGGGGCTTGAGCTCAACCTACTGACCACCCAGATGCCCAGGGAAAGTAGGGGCTATTACTGTGCTGCCAATTAAAACTGAATTCGGGTATTTTTCCCCTTTCTTTATCCAGTTTCCAGTTTTCTTTCTGGGTCTGCTGCTTTCATACAACAGTGAGTTAGCATGGAAAAAGACAATGGAAAACCCATGTAACTTTTTAGCTAATGTGACAACTGCAACCACTTGTTACCTACTGACTTGCGGAAAAGACCTAGTAGGTTTCTCGTGTATTTCATTTATTCATTAATAGTTGGAACTAATAAAACTAGATCTTGTTAATGACTGAATGAAACATTTCTAAGCTGAGGATCTCTAAACTGGACTGTATAGTATAATAATTTCTCAATAACATGCATTTCCAAGTGCGTCACTGCAGTCCATAGAGGTGGGCATGTAGATATTCGGCTTACTGTTTATAAGAATGCAATCATAAGGAAATGTTAAGTTCATGAAGTTCTAAAATATAAATAATTAACTTTTGTATGTAGTCAAGCAAAGGCTAAACAAAAATGCTTATATGGGAGAATATAAGAAATACCATCTATAGTGTGAAAGTCCTACGTATAGACTGATTCTAAAAGAGTAAATCATGATTTTTAAACAAATTTCTACCTAATGATAAAATTAAGTGGCAAAAAAATAATCTTCTATTGTACATAAAAACACTTAAATTTCATCTTTCAAAGCAGGTATGTAGAGACAAAATTAATAGTTTGGTAATGAAGTAATGCAAATCAGTCTAAGATAGATGCAAATGCATGTACTAAAACATTTCATGTTTATGGTCATACTTCTTACCACTTTTTGAGGCCTGTTAAAATAGATAGGGGTAAACTGAATTTGAAATTGTATTTGCCTCTCTTCCCAAAAACTTCAAACTTAAAGAAACATAGACATCAGGTGAATATTTATTAAACATGGAAATACAGAAAATATCCAAATCATCAAAATCCTGAATAATTGAAACATCATAAGGCATTCAACTTGTCTTACTCAACTCCCAAAAGACAAGCAAATTTGCAAGCAGAATCATCTACTCTTACATTCTAGGTTACTATTGTCTGACAAGGTAAACTGATTCCAAAAAAGTCCTCCATTTTTCTCCACTCTGTACTGATGGCTCTTGAATATGACTTTGAAGCACTCCCCCAGTAAACGGGGGAATTTTTCCCATCTCTTCAATCTGCACTGGCACTGTCACTTGTGTTAACCAATAGAAGTTGATGGAAGTGGTGGCGTGCCAGTTCCCAACCTGGGATGCCAGAAGACCTTGCACATGACTGGTAAATTCTTAGAAAAGCACACTGCTACCATGAGAACAGGCTCAGTTGTGCTTAATGGACAGTTTGATAACAACTTGAGTAGGGATGAGATGCCCTAGCTAAGACTACTAACCATCCTCTATTAGCCATTCTTTCACAACACTAAATTTGGAATTATTGATTATTGTTATTATGTATTATTATTATTTAAATGTTTATTTATTTATTTTGAGAGAGAGGAATTCCAAGTGTGTGTGTGAGGTGGAGAGGGGCAGAGAGAAAGAGAGAGAAGGAGAGAGAGAATCCCAAGCAAGCTTGGCCCTGTTGGCACAGTCCAATGCACAGCTTGATCCCACAACCTGGAATCGTGATCTGAGCCAAAATCAAGAGTCAGGCACTTACCAAACTGAGCCAGCCAGGCGTCCCTATTATTATTATTACTATTATTAGCTGATATCAACCCTCTTACTTGATATTAATACACAATTACAATAAGCATACAATAAGTTTGCCATAGGTGGCAAACCATATGCTTTTATAAATAATGAAAATGAAAAATAAAATTAAATTTGAATGTAATATTTATTATGTGACTATTAAAAATTCAAAGCCGTTGATGTTACTTCAGGTTTCCAATTTTGCAAAGACATGACAACTAACCTAGGAGAGAAGGGAAAAATATGGTAATCAAGAACCCACTCCAAAATGTGTTGTTCAACAGGCATCTTCCCAGGGGGCAGATAGTTTCTTTTGCTTGCTAATGATATTTTCCTGTCATTGAGCACCCATATCTCCACATTTTGGTTTCTAGTGCCCAGAGCCAAATGAATAATCTTAATTGTTCTGTTATATCTGTGTAACTCTTGAGTATTTTGCCAGCAGTCTAACTATGCCAACAACCCATTTTATGTCGCTTTACCTAAAGGGAATGACAAGATAAACAAGTCATTTTCTTTAAGTGTTTTCACATGTTCATTTCATCAAGAGTTTATAGAGTTTCTATCTCCTTCTGTATCCTGAATGCACTGTCATGTACTGAAGATGTATATAAATGAAGGTGTCCTTTAATTGGGAGCTTAGATTCTTCAAGATCCTGTCTTTATTTGTCCTTTCTGGGCCTCCTCATGATTCTCCTGTGAAGTGTTTTTTCCTATGGTATATATCAAGAAACTGAGGCACAGAGACATGAAAATGACTTGTGCAATGTCAGTACACAGGCGCCATCACTAAATGCCATTGCTAAGATTGAACACTCATGTTCTGGTTCCAAAGCCGATGACTTCATCATTCGAACATCCTATATATAAAGTTAAGAAAGCAACCAAACAAAATGTTTCTTTCCTAAAAGTGTCAGAAACAACTAAACCATGAGAGAGAGAAAGAGAGAAACATTTCTACTAGCATTCTCATACTCTCTAAATGTTATACATAACAAAGCACAGACACCAGCTCAGGCCAGGGAGGTTGTTTTGAGGGTGACATGAACTAGCCAGAGAGGTGTAAGGAATGGGGGCCATTGAGAAAAGCAGCCAGTGAGAGGTAGAGAGACATAAAGGTGTCACAGAAGCATAACACCAGGTGGAGGCATGAAGAAATGATGCTAAGGATGAGCTTAAGAGGTCATGAAAACCAGATCAGAACATGCCCAATATGTTACACTGAAAACTTGGCTTGCTTGGATCTGCTATGCATTCGTTTTTCTTATTTTTATTTTTTAAGTTCATTTATTTATTTTGAGAGAGAGAGAGAAAGAGAGATAGCAAGAGCAGGAGAGCAACAGAAAGAGTTGAGAGAGAGAGAGAATCCCAAGCAGGCTCCACACTGTCAGTACAAAGCCTGACTAAATCCAGGAACAGCGAGATCATGACCTGAGCCCTGATTAAGAGCCAGACGCTTAACTGACTGAGCCATCCAAGTGCCCCAATGCATTTGCTTTTTATTAATATACATCTAGGAATCGTTTTATAACTGAAAAAGACAAGTTGTTAGGTTTTTGCAGAAATTGTGACAAGAAAGGATGAGGTGCAATAAACGGTAGAGATGGAAATGGTGATGGGTTGGATGTAAGACATATAGAGTTAGAAGGTAGGACTTGGTTCCTGGCTGGATGTGGAAGACTGAAGCAAGAATGGTTTAGGGAGTTGGACATCTGTGTTGTCTTTTCACTATTTATGGAAAAGAAAAGATATAGTGACAAAACCTTGTATATTGAATGCATAGTAGTTCTGGATCCAGGTTTTCAGTTCTTATTAGCTGTGTGACCCTGGGCTAGTTTCGAATATCTCTGTTCTATAGTTACATTATCTTATAAATTGGGATATCATTAGTAATTTACTTACAGAATTGTTGTGAGGATTGAATGGACAAATGCCTGTAAAACAATCAATCCTGAAGGAAATATCTCTCAGACTTTTCTCTTTCCATGCCCACAGCTTCATTGCAACCCATCTATTTAAGCCAGGATTACCACTGAAGCCAGTCCTTGCTGTCCCCCACCTCTAGTCTTACCTGCCCCCAATCTACCCACCTCAACACTCTCATTGGAATCTTTCCCAAATACCATTTTCATCCTATCAGTTGGGGCTTTTTAGCTGGACAAAGAACGTGGTTGGAAAACATGATAACAGTCTCTAAAGGAATGAAAATCTGTCTCAGAGGAGGAGAAGCACTTTTGCTTCATCTAGTGCCAAGAGGGAAGAATAAATAAATAAATAAAGACTGTTCAATATTTAGTAATAATAATATTTATAATTCATTTATTTTAAGTAGGGCAAAAGCCAATGTTTTGAACAATAACATGTTCATATTTTTTGAAATTTTAGGGCCACGTGTGTTGAGATAGAATTGGGATGCCTATTATGTACATAAATATGAAGAGATAGCTTTAATTGAATTAGCACATAGTGGTAATCAAAACAACAGGAATGGTTTAAAACTTGCAGGAAGATGTAAAATTAGATGATAAGCCAAGAAATCCACCCTCAGAACACCAATATTTGAAATAAGGAATAAAAGTGCCCTTTGGGATTGGAGCATGGACGTTGTCTATTGTTATTTGCTAAAAATAGCTTTGGTGGAGTCAAGACTGGCTTCATGTGCTTGCAAGCTGTGCAGTCTCATTGGTTTATTGTGGTGCTATCAACGTCTTAAAATTCTCAATAATTTTATCTTTACACATGTGTTTTGTAAGTGACATATATTAGTTTGTTAGGACAAACAAATGTAGCATATCAAAACATCAAAACAATAGAAATTTATTTTCTCCTAGTTCTGGAGACTGGGAGTCCAGGATCAACATGTCGGGAGGTTTAGTTTCTCTGGATTTCTTTCTATGTGGTTTGCAGATGGCCACCTTCTTGTTGTGTCCTCATAAGGTCTTTCCTCTGTGCATGCAAACTTCTAGTGTTTGCTTTCATATCCAACTTTCCTCTTTTTATAAGGACACCAGTCAGATTGGATTAGGTCCCACCCATCTGACTTCATTTTACCTTAATTACCTCTTTAAAAAGCTCTGTCAAGAATACAGTCACTTCTGAAGTGCTGGGGGGAAGGATTTCAACATAGGAATTTTAAGGGAACACAATTGGGTCTAGAAAGTATGACAGGAAAATGGAAAAAAGTGTGAGAGCAGCTAAGGTATGCTGGGAGTGCCTCAGCCTGATAGGCCAGGAGGTTACAGGAGTCCAGAGCAATTGGTCCAGAGGTCTGGTGTACAAGCAAATGCATCCAGACAGCCTTCAGCCATGGAGCTGTTGGGACAACAATGTCACCCAGATGGGAGGTGGTGGCTGCTGGAGAGAGGACAGGTTCTACAAGTGTGTGGTGCTGGGCGCCTCTGTTTCCTGCGCTCATGTATGCAGTGTCATCACAAATACAAAATCCAGCATGAGTATAAAACTGAGATTGCTGTGCTCAAACAGAAAATATTGTCAGTAATTCCTTACAAAGTAAAAATATTCTTTCAACAATGCCAAAAATTATATCGGTAGTTACTAGATTTCTTCAACAAATTTAGAAAGTCTAGTTTTGAAAACGGTTGCAACATTGCAAAGCAAACATCTATAGGCTTAGAGATAAAAATTAGGTTTAAAGCTCATCATGTTTAACAGAAAAGAGATGCTTTGACTGAACAAATAGCTAGAAAGAAGACAGTTGTAAAATTAATTTTTCTTTGTGATTGAAGATATGGGCATAAAATACATTAACTAGCATTTTGAATTATACTCAAGTCAGGAAGTCATTTATGGTTTCTTGTACAACCTGCACAGGTTAGAGGAAATGTCAGAGGAAACATTAAACATTTGCCATTGTGCAAATTTACATCTGAAATTAAATTCAGACTGACATGGAACTGGTATGTATGAAGAATTAATTCTCTTTAGAAGAATTGTTCTTAGAGAATCATCAGCTTTAGATGAACTAAAATGTGTATTTCAAAATGATTTATCAGAATTTATTTGAATGCTGTCACCATGTATAAAATAGTCTTAATCATCTCTAGTGACAATTGCATCAGCAGGAAGATCTTTCTCAGGACAAAAAAATCAAATTTTCTTGCAATCTTCCATTTGCCAAGAACAAGTTGTGTCACTTTGTATTATTTCAGCTGAAAACAAAATTGCTAAATGTACACATTTTGATGATATGATAAATGAATTTGCAGAATAGTGACCCAGAAAAATCTTGTGAACGAGTAAGATATCACATTAATTATTTATTATACTATATAAAATATAGCACCAAAAGTATTATTATTTTTCAATTAGTAAGCTATGTTGTCACTCAGGTATCACTATTGTTCCTATTGTGCTTTATAAATAATAACATATTTTTTAAAGAGAAGCTTGATATTTTAATGGCTTTAGTGAACTTTTTTCCTTATTGAACAACTCACCCTGATTTTTCATTTTGCACTGGGACTTGAAAATTATTCAGCCAGCCCTGGTTAGGGTAGTAGATTGGAATAAGTTAAAAAATGAGGAGGTTAAGAAGCAAAGGCAGAGATTATAAATGACTATTTTGTGGTGTTTTTTTTTTTTCTATAAGAAGTAGCATAGGGATGGACAATGTAATGAAACAAAGAAATGGAAAAGCCAAAGCATCACAAGAGAATGGGGTTAGAGAGGGCTTGCTGTTTTAATATGAGAGCTAATAGAATAAGTCTGTGGTCTTATGAAAACCATCCAGTGGAGGAGGAGAAATCAATATTGTAAAATAGAGGGATGAGTGCAAGAACAAAATATATAGGAGGCAAGATATGAAGGCATCCCAATCACAAATAAAGGAGTTAGTCTTTGAGAGGCTCAGGGACACTTTATTTTCTGTCACAGAAAGGAAAAGAGAGATTGTACAAAACCAAGAAGGGGAATTAAGTTTGGCAATAGGTAGAAGGAAAAAAGTTTGCTATGTTTTCCCCTGAGACAATACTTAAATGGCTAAATTTGGAAATCAATGCAGTGAACTTGTAGATGGAATGATTATGATGAATGGCTGAGTTCATTTGTTCTTGATAGTTTGAAAGTGGGTGGTTGATAGAATACTATAGGTTTGAAATAGTTACAGTGGGAAATGACAAGAAAAGGACTGGAAATTTATAGTAATACTGGGCAATCTTGACATACATGTTCATAAGACATGGATTTTTACTGACACCCTTCTCCACAGTCATAGATTTTGTTTTGTTTTGTTTTGTTTTCCAGCACTGTCCAGGAGCGTAGGGTAGAAATAAAAATACTAGGCAGTTAAGATTCTTTGTGGCTGTCATTGTTTTAAGATAGCCTGGGAGAGGGGTGCCTGGGTGGTTCAGTCAGTTAAGCCTCCAACTTTGGCTTGGGTCATGATCTCACGGTCCATGAGTCCGAGCCCTGTGTCGGGCTCTGTGCTGATCGCTCAGAGCCTGGAGCCTGCTTCAGATTCTGTGTCTCCCTCTCTCTCTGCCCCTCTCCCACCTGCACTCTGCCTCTCTTTCTCTCTCTCTCTCAAAAATAAATAAACATTAAAAAAATTTTAAAAGATAATGTGGGAGAATGACAATAGATAGAAATTGTTATTCACATAAGGATTTTTAAAAAAATGGTTAAAATTATGGATCACAGGTGAAGTATGAAGAGATAAAAAATGAAAAGCTATGAGAGGACTAATTAACTGAGAGAAAATGTAAAGTCAAGGGACTGAAGTCTTCATGAAGTCAGCAGTTATGTAAAGTGAGAACAAAGGAGAGAGATCCTGGAAAAGCCTGTGGATCCCAAGTGTAACATTTGAACTTAAGATTTCAAAGACAGGATGGATCTCAGAAAGGATCATGTTGGATTAAAAGTAAGAATTGTTGAAGTGAAGTGCAGAAAAAACATCTAACACTGACTTTTCATAGGTTATAATTTCGTATGGCTCAGTCACAAAGTGAAATAAATACAGCTATGTTTACTTTCTCACACAAATCTGGAATTCCCGAATTCTAACAATTGCTTTATTTCTCTTTCCTTTTCTTTTTTATGTTTTCATCTTAATTTGTCACCAAAGTCTTCTACAAAGAACTAAAAGTCCTTGTTATGGTTGGGGCTTTGGGGCACCTCAGTCCGTTTCGGCTCAGTTCATGATCTCACGGTTTGTGGTTTGTGAGTTTGAGCCTCACCTCAGTCTCTGTGCTAACAGCTCAGATCTTGGAGCCTGCTTGAGAGTCCGTGTGTCTCTTTCTGCCACTCCCCTACTCATACTCTGTCTCTCTCTCAAAGATAGATAAACATTAAATAAATAGATAAATAAATAAATAAATAAAAATTTAAAAGTCCTTGTTATGGTTAACTGTATCAGGCTTAATCTCAGGGTGATTTTCCTTTTCCAAAGAATAAAATATTGGGAAATTTTGAATGTGTTTGCATGTTCAAAAATTGGAAAATATTAGTCAATTGCAAGTTTAAATGTGATACAGTTCTTACAGATGAGGACACACAGAGAGAGCCTGTGTCTCAGAGGATATGTGCTTGAGAAATTTTGGGGAGTTAAAGTTTAAGCTTGAGAATTTTTTGGACTTTCGAAGCAACATAATTTTGAATCTAAGGCAAATAAAATACATGTTAAAGGCAGATCATAGAAGAAATATAGCAACTGCCATCTTTTATTGAATTTTAATTGGAACCTATCTCTTAGATTGAATTATTCAACTCAGGAAGGTAGTGGTAGAGGATTTGTTTGAACAGTAAATTTTGTAGCAGCTCAAAGAGCAATATGGAAACACATTAGAGAAAATAGAATGGAATTACAAGAAATGGGAATACATGAGAAATAAGGAATCCAGATCTTTTTTATTTTTTTAAACTTCGTTTGAAGTTTGCTTATTTGAGAGAGGTAGAGACAAAGAAAATAAGGGAGGGGCGGGGAAAGGGGAGAGAGAATCCCAAGGAGGCCTTGCTCTACCAGCATAGAGTAGGACCCGGGGTTTAAACCCACCATGCTGTGAGGTCATGCCCTGAGCCCAAACAGACTGAGCCACCAAGCGCCCCAGGAATTCAGATTTAATAGCATTTTTCAGAATTTACATGCTGTGCTTGAAAACCTAAATATAAAATATTTTCCTCAGAATATGTATTTTATCCAGAAGACAAATAAAGATGTGCTCTTGAGGAGAGCATAGCAAAGTGACTGGTTCTCCTGAAGTTGTTAGGCTTTGATTCATCGATGGCAGCCTCAGTTCAAGAAGTTTCTACAAATAATTCTGCATCTGAAGCAAATGTCAGAAAAAGAGAAACCTTTCTTTTAGAAGGAGTTTTTACAGATGCTAATCACCTTCTAGCAAGAAGCAGTCACTGTGTCCAGAACTGAGAGCTTCCAGATCTAAATAGACAAGGGGAGCTCTGTCACTGGGCAGAGCCTGCCATCTACGTGGTAATGAGGTGGCCATAAATAACAGCCCAAAGGGGAAAGGAAATTAAGAGATTCTGAGTGTGCTGGATGGAGAGCAGACGCTCCCACGGGGAAGATTCCTTATTGGAGCTGCCCTGTAGGATAAATTTTAAAAGTTTGCAAAAGGCTGCAATGTTGCAAATACCACTTTGAGAGACAATGCAGTCTGAAAAGATATGCCAAGTACCCCAACCTCCCCCACCAATAGTAATTACATCTGTGAAAACATTGACTTCTTGATGAGAAACTAAGTTTCCGTTAAGTGGCTTCAGGTCATCTGGCACAGACTGGCCTTAACAAGCTACAAACCAGTAATTTCTTCATCAACTGCTTTTGCTCAGATAGAATTGAGTCTGTGTTTTGGTCTTTTACAACAGCAGGAAGTCTTGACTATTGGAAATAGTTTTTTGTTGTTTTGTTTCGTTGAGGCTGGCTAACGGGGAGGGAGGAGGTGATGGTACAGGAAGTAAGTGGTTCAGTCCCAGATACTGGCTTGTTTTCTAAATTTGGTGTGTGTGAGTAGGGCTGATGCTGTGTGAACTCTTTCCCTCTGATTCACTATCTGGATCCTAAAAAACGAGCAACATGAGACAATTTAAATCCCATAGCCTCAAAGGAACCATACCCACATTTGTGGATGACAGCCAGCTGCTGAAGGGACAAACAGCCATCAATCACTCTAGCTGAGACTGAGAAGAGAAGGAGGGGGTCAACGTGGGCTTTTAATTTCCATATTCCTTTAATAATCAAGGCAAGAATTTTATTTCGATGTTTGATAGCTTGGGGTTGTTTTATTTTTATATACAACTTTGAACATTAACTCGCCAGGGAATTTAATCTTTGTACTTAATGTTTCCATAGAAATTGATAATAAGAAGAGGATTTTATTCAAATATGTGGCATCTCTGTGTTGATAGCAGTGTATTATTGCTACATCTGTATGATGTCATTTGATCTTTTTTGCATAACTTCCTTTTTAAAACATTTTTTAAATGTTTTATGCATTTTTGAGAGAAAGAGAGGCAGCATGAGCAGGGGAGGGTCAGAGAGAGAGAGGGAGACACAGAATCTGAAGCAGGCTCCAGGCTCTGAGCTAGCTGTTAGCACAGAGCCCGACGCCGGGCTCAAACCCGCGAACTGTGAGATGATGACCTCAGCCGAAGTCGGGCACTCAACTGACTGAGCCACCCAGGTGGCCCTTTTTTGCATAACTTCTTAACTGTCATGTTGCTCAATATGTTTGGACATAACTTGTAGTGGGAAATGCAGTATGGACTAAACTGTTGGCTTGATATTAATGTAATGAATGAACCCTCTGTTGAAGGTCAGAGCCATCTGCTGCCAAAGACACACAGCCCTGTGTGGGGCCAGTGGGCTACAGAGAGAAAGGTCTTCTGGTTCGCTTTCATGTGCACATGGCTACTAGCATCTTGCTCCCTGGTACTTTTTGTCCCACCACAGTCATTGTCTAAGACAACATGGGTCATTTAATCTGAATTAGAAGAATCAACTGGGCCCTGCTCCCCAGTGTCTTTCCTCCTCCTCCTCTTGTCTGTGAATTGCCCTAAAGGACAATTTTGATATGTTTTGTTTCTTCATACTGGAAAGGTTTTTCGATAAAACCTACCTTTTGAAGCCTATCTTTTCCAGGGATACCAGTGAGGAGGTGAACAATTCTGTCTCATTTTGGCACTAGGTTTACAAACTTGGCTTGCCCACCAAGGTGTCACACTCTTCAGTACCACAATTATCAGAAATAAAGGTAATTTATTTTTCTATTTATGCACGCTTTTCTGTCAGTTTTTCAATTGGTCCGGAACTTCAGTGGGGATGACTCAAAACTCCAAAACCTTTTAATCATTAAAATAAGATAAAGTCACTATGTGTTAATTTTTTTCAGAGCTCTTTGATTTCTGAAGATTATTTTACTTACAGTTTTCCACTCTCTTATTTCAATAAGATAATGCACAAATATCATAGATTTTTTAAAGCTTTTCTTTGTCTTAAAGCATTTTTTCTTTCTCTTCTGATTTCCCTCATTTTGTTTGTTTTAATCACTGCCTTTCATGATAGAGTTTTTTTTTTTTTCCTGAAATGCATATAATGTTTAGTTCTCTGCTTCTATGTAGAAGCAAGTCACTAAAAACTGATTGGAAAGATGGGTGCTACTTTAATACTTGTGGGCTTCACTATGTGATGATCGGGTAGGTAATCAAGTCTTTTGATGGAGAATCTTGGATGCCTGTCTGTACAGATCTTTTGTCTTGGATCAGTCATTTTCTGCAAAGGCCAGTATTCAAAATTCTTCCTTTAGGTTTGTAAACCTAAATGCCCGCTTGCAGGAGCCTAGCTGGGATGGAATATGTTTTACTATTTAGTATACAGGCTTCAATTCATAAGTAAGAATAGTGCCTACCCTCTGCCCTCCACCAGCCTATTGTCCCCAATTTCACAGCTTCTAAGATCCATTCTTTTAGAAATGAGCCTTGGGCACCTGAGTGGCTCAATTAGTTAAGCAGCTGGCTCTTGGTTTCAGCTCAGGTCATGATGCCAGGGTTGTGAGATTGAGCCCCACATTGGGCTCTATGTTGACAACACAGAGCCTTCTTGGGATTTTCTCTGTCTCCTGTATCTCTGCCCCTCCCCCGCTTGTACTGTCTCTCTCAAAATAAATAACTAAAACTTAAAAAAAAAAGCAAAAATGAGTCTTTATTTCAATCCTTTCTCAGCGTAGTAAATGTCTAAGAGTAAAGCTAAAGGGTCAGAGGAAGAATATAACTCTTCCTTACCCATATTTTCAGTCATTTCTGTTTTAATGTATGTGACCCCATCCATTCCATTTGTCTTCAGCATTCCTTGGTGCCTCCCTCCTGAGTCTAAGTTCTAAACTGACAGTATGCTTGCTTCTTGTTGGCCTCCCTCACTCAAGAAATTAAATTTTGCTTCTTTCAACTGTGCTAATTGAATTACCAAGAAAATGACTTCTATTTTCTAAATGGATACTTGTAAGTATGTTATGGACCTCTCTCCATTCTCATTGTCCTTTTTTAACTTTTTAAAATTTATTTTTTTTAAGAGGGAATAAAGAAAAACACATTGGAAGTAAACTTCCAAGTTTACTCAAACCTTCATTTGCTTATTAACAAATATTTAAAAAATCAATTATGGTGGCTATCAAAATAAGGTAATCTATAGCTTTTATATAACCATTTATTAACATAACAGAATGAGTCTTTAGGCAATAGAAATTTTAGAAATGCTCTGTCATTCATACAAGAGAAATAGGAAAAGATGTTCAACATCACTCATCTTCAAGGAAATACAAATCAAAACTACAAGATGTCATATCACACCTGTCAAAATGGCTAAAATTGACAACACAAGAAACAGCAGGTATTGGTGAGGATGTGAAGAAAGGGGAACCCGCTTATACTGTCGGTGGGAATGCAAACTGATGCAGCCACTCTGGAAAACAATATGGCATTTCCTCAAAAAGCTAAAAATAGAACTACCCTAGATCCAGCAATTGCACTACTAGGTATTTACCCAAAGGATACAAAATTACTAATTCAAAGGGATACATGCATCCCAATGTTTACAGCAGCACTATCAACAGCAGTCAAATTATGGAAAGAGCCCAAATATCCAACAACTGATGAATGGATAAAGAAGAAGCTGTGTGTGTGTGTGTGTGTGTGTGTGTGTGTAATGAAATATATACACCAAAAAGAATGAAATCCAGTCATTTGCTACAACATTGGTGGAGGTCGAGAGTATTATGCTAAGTGATATTAGTTAGAGAAAGACCAATACCAAATGATTTCACTCATACATGGAATTTAAGAAATAAAACAAATTAATATGGGGGGGAAGAAAGGAAAAGCAAAAACAAATTCTTAATTATAAAAAACAAACCAAAGGTTACCAGAGGGGAGATCGGTAGGGGAGGAATGGGTTAAATAGGTGATGGAATTAAAAAGTGCATTTGCTGTGATGAGCACCTGGGTGTTTTATGGAATTTGTTGAATCTACACCTGAAAATTGCATTACACCCTATGTTAACCAATTGGAATTTAAATTATAAAAGAGAAAAAAAGAAAAAATGCTTTGTCACTGTTACTACCTTCCAATATGGAAATAAATATATTTTTGGAAAATTTTCTTAAAAGGTAAACCTCTTCACAATATACAGGTTTAGAGAAATAACTTGGAAACTTTTCAGCATTCTTACCTGACTAACTTTTTACTCACATGGCATCCCTTACTTACTCTATTATGATAATTGTCTCAAACTATTTACAGCCCTTGTTAATTTTAATTTTTCTCGATTACAAAATTTCAATACTATCATCTTGTCCACCAATACAGTGTACATCTGTGTTGAGCAAATGCTTGGCACATAGTATATAATAACTATTTGTTGAGTAAATAGTGTTTTCTCCATCTATTTACCAATTCATCCCCTTTTTAAAATTCCTACTGATTAAAGATGATTGGAAAGATTAATCTATGCTCAATTTATAAACTAAAAATTAAATTAGTTAATCAGTATGCTACTTCAACTGAGATTTCCTGTAGTTTTCATAGAAAAAGGAATTAAGTAGTACTATATGCAGTTTAAATAAGTTAAAATATTTATACTTCATTCACATTTGTTTCCTGCATTATGCTAAACGCTTGTTCATCTGTGCCTTTGAAAAAATGAGGTCCAAAAGAATGGAAGCCAAAATAAAAGGGAAGAGGGAGGCCTCAAGCAACTTTACCTGTTTATAAAAATATTCCCTACATGCATATGGATTGTAGTAAATCCTCAAATTCATCTTGGCATTGTTTTTGGAATGATACACAAAGCAAATCCTTATGTCTATAGAAATTTAGATTACTTATGAATTTCAGTGTCCCAAAGACATCCTCTCATATCCTTGCTGTTTTTATTCAGTTGGTTAAGTACTAATAATAACTTACAAATCCACAGGAGAACAATCCTGGTTGGACAGAAGTGACCTATTAACAATAAAAAGTGGGCTGGACTGATATTTTATTCTTTATACCAACTATTGCTATTACCGTCCTAGAACCACTGGATAAATGACAATATTTTATCTTTATTAGGCCTTTTAAAATTTAAGTCACATTAGGAATTCACTTAATTATATTCAAATAAAGTTTCATTAAAATTAAATAGTGTTTGGGTGCCTGGGCGTCTCAGTCAGTTAAGCATCTGACTCTTGGTTTGGGCTCAGGTCATGATCCAGTGGTCATGAAATGGAATTCTGCATGGAGTTCTGTGCTTAGCACAGAGTCTGCTTGAGATTCTCTCTCTCTCCCCCCACTTGGCCCCTCACTGCTTACACACACATTCTCTCTCTTAAAAAAAAAAATTAGTGTTTGAAATAGAGTTTCAGAAAGATCAGATGGAAGGGTTAACATTTACATTCCAAAGTCTATCAATAAAATCCACAGGTATCTGAATCTGCACTCCTCAAGCCCCCTCTCCAAGAAAAGAAAAATTATTGGCATCTCTGTTTCCATCACTTCCATCTTTCTTATTTTGTTAGGATATTAAAAAAAGAGTACAAAAACAAAGTCAGGACAATTATTTAGTGGGAAAGAAAGCAGACAAGATATATCCTCCTTTTGAGGACATCTTTTTTGGTGCTTGGGTGAAATGTGTTGCTGATGGTGGTGCTGGATGCTAAGGATTAATGAGGAGGGACAGATAGACTGCTGTGGAGTCTGTCACCATCTTAGGCAGAGTGCAAACACAGTTTCCCATTCAGGGGCTTGTCAACTACAAAGTCAAAGCCGACTTTTGTTTCCTATTTTATCAACCTTTGAAATTTTTTAGTAAAGCAAACACTGGAGTTGCCATAAGTTAAAAGACCTTTGTTACTCATATCTTGGGCATGAAAGGCAGTTGAATTTTTCTTGGTGCTTGAGTCCTCTGCAGCCCTGACTGCTATGGTGCCAGTAAATCTGTTTTCACAGTGAAGGAGAAGCCAATTCACATTTTAAATGTTGCATTTTATTCCTGAATACTCTGTCAGTAAGTCTTCAATATTACTTTTTCATTTTCTTTTTTGTTCTTTTTCTGGTCTGGCTGTATATTGTTCACATCTTTATAAATTTTGTAATTAGCCTTTCTCTACATGCAGTGAGTGAGAAGACATGCATAGTTTCAAAAATATTTTCCCCATAAGATTTTAGCAAACATTTCCATCTCTGCTGCTCACCCAACTTCTGGAAATTTACCTATGTCATTAATAGTGGACTTTTTTCTTTTTTTTTTTTCATGTTAAGTCTTTTCTCTCTCTTATACCCACCCATAATATTGTGACAGTCATGAAATAATCAGATATTTATATTTTACTTTCACAATGATGCTTTATATCTCCATTAAAATTTTTTTTTGGGGCACCTTGGTGTCTCAGTTGGTTAAGCGTCACAGTCTTGAATTCAGCTCAAGTCTTGATCTCAGGGCTGTGAGTTCAAGTTCTGCACTGGGCTCTGCACAAGTCATGAAGCCCACTTAAAATAAAAATAGAAATAATTTGCCTATAATTTGCTTTTTAAAAAAATTTTTAATGGTTATTTGTTTTTGAGACAGAGACAGGTCATGAGTGGGGGAGGGGCAGACAGAATCTGAAGCAGACTCTAGGCTCTGAGCTGTCAGCACAGAGCTCAATGGAAGACTAGAACCCACACATTACAAGTTCATGACCTGAGCCAAAGCTGGATGCTCAATCAACTGAGCCAACCAGGTAGACCTGCCCATAATTTGTCACAATCAGATATTCACTAAGTCCTCTAGTGTCTTTCATTATTTTCTCAGTGCACAGGCTTCATTAAGACTATAGGGAACACAGATGCCTAATATATGAACAAATGCACAAAATTAAATACAGATCTTAGCAAGAACTACATTGTATGGCTATACAAAACTTGTTTCCTTGTTTTCTTTAAGTTTTATTAACTTAAGAAACTAAAGTTAGTATTATTTTTACTATCCAAAACGTTTTGTGCAAACAATAATTATCTCTTAAAGCTTCAGAATATAAAAAAATATGGCTTCTCCATAGTAGGTGGAGAAAGAAGGCCCTAAAATGTTGCCCAGAGGTCTCTCCCTTTTTGTTTCCTTCCCTAGAGGCATTTATTGGGAAAAGAAGATGAAAAATATTGTTTTGGGTGGGATGTGATTCTCCCTGGTGTTTCTGTATATCTATGACAGTTTTTGTTCAAGACTACATTGTCAAGAATATTTGTAAGGCAAAGGCATTCAAAAATAAAGCCTTGCTTATAAAGTAAAACTCTTTGTAAGGGGGGGAGGGCGAAGGGCAGAATTAATTTCTAACCAAGACGATAAAGACAATATCTGCCATTAGGTCAAGGTTTGGTAGGTTTGCTTGCAGTCCCCTTTATAAAACTGGGGTTTTTTTGAGCTCAGGATCTTCAGCTATGACATAAACCTAGTGAATGCTGTATCTCGCTGTGCCCACCTCTGCACTTTTCCCTTGGGATTTGTGGGTCAAGGATAGCTAAAGCGAAACTAAAGCTAATGCTACCACTATTTACAAAGTTCATTGTCATTGACTCAGGAGTCTCATGTCTTCTACCAGTATCTGTAAAGTTATGATAGCCCAACTTGTTAGCTTACGAGTAGGGTAAAATCTCAGACCTTCTTGACAATTTTGGAGATGATTGGAGGATATGATCCTGACAGAGACATGGTTTTCTGAAAGGGCACTATGTGGCCAGGATATGGGATATGAAAATGATACCCAGGACTCAAATATTCTCAAATTGTGGGCAGGAAGCAATGGGCTACTTAAGCATCATCATCCATTTTCCTAAATTTTAATGACACTGAGGTGTGGGAAGTAAGCTTCAAATAAATCACCCAAATAGGTCTTTTGCTTAATGTTTACTCCTCTGGGCAGAAGTTAGAGGAGTCAGAGAATCCCAAAGCTGGTGCACTGGGCTCCTGGTAAACTACAAAGGTTGGAAGTGTGATTGAATCATCTGTCCATTGAAACTGAAAATGAATGTGACATACTCCTTCATTCCCCCTGATTTCTTCTTCCCTCTCTCAACTGCTTTAATATAAAAGGTTGAATATTCTTGGGAAATATTTTGGTGAAATACTTTGAGAAAAAGAGGGACTCAATCTTTGGCTCTGTTAATTCCAAACGGCCAAATCTCCATCCTGCCCAGATTTGTGTGAGAAGGGGGACATTGGATCGAACTGATGGGAATCAGCAGAGTTCACAGTAGGAAGAAGAAACTAACATGACCTTTATGTGATGCTTTTGGATAAATTCATTTCACTGTTTTTGTTGCTTTTTTAAAAATTTTTTTAAAACTTTTTTTTAATGATTTTATTTATTTTTTTAGACAGAGAGATTCAGAGCATGATCAGGGAGGGGCAGAGAGGGAGGCACAGAATCTGAAGCCGGCTCCAGGGTCTGAGCTGTCAGCACAGACCCCGACGCGGGGCTCGAACCCACGAACGTGAGATCATGACCTGAGCTGAAGTCGGAGGCCTAACGACTGAGCCACCCAGGTGCCCCTATGTCTGCTTGCTTAATAGAAATTGATGGGTGCTTGAACTTCATCCCACGAGTGCCAGGCAATCAACCTGATTAAGGAAGAGCTTCAAATAGGGCTAGACCGGTGAAACAAACTTTCCTGTCATTTATCACATATGGGTGGGTCAGGACTTATCATGAGGGTCTTCACCTACACATGATGCCCTATTGGTTGGCAAGTCAGAAGCAAAAGCAACTGTCCAAACTGTGCCATATTTTCACATCTCTGTCGTCAGGGGTAGCTGATAAAACCCAACCCTTTGATAAGCACCAAGGTTTTGGGGAACTAGGTGGATAAATTCGTGATTATTCATCCAGCAGTCAAGGAAAAATTGCTTTTGTTGCAGGCCCCTGCCACCAAATAAAAATCCTAACCCTATGGTGTGTCTATAACGACTCAATAATGAACTCAAAATAGAAATGACATATTCAAAAACACGACTCTCTGGCTTCAGTTGCCTCTTGGCTTTACATGAGCAACTGGAAGCTATCCTTTGGTTTTATAAGGACTTTTTGTCTCACTACACCTATTAAAGCAAAGCTACACACTCACTAGGATCCATGATGGACAGAGTTTCCCCTAAATGCCTGGGTCTGGTTGACTGATAGTTTAGTTAAGCAGAAACCAGATGTCTTTGAGGCAGCGACAGCCAGTTTCAGCTCTGCAGAATCAAAATTGGAAGACTTCATTCTGTTCAGAAGGCAGAACTCTGACTCATTCTTTGCCAATGTCCTTGATGCTTGGCTTGTCACACGGAAAGCTACAGATTAAGAGTCGTTCCTCTTGGGGTCATCAGCTTTGGAAACAGATTACCATTGTTGACTGAACTATGTGGCTAACTCATGGAGATTTCTACAAAAGAGAGCCTTCTTATAAGATCAAATGGTTGATTGAGTCTGACTCTGATAATAAATAAATATAATACCTATTTCATAGTGTCATTTGAGGATCAAATGGGATTCTATACATAAAAGATCTTAAACAGTCTCTGGAATATCATTAGTCCGTATATGGTTAGCTCTTCTTAATATTATCATTAAATTACTTATCATCACTTCTTCTGCATTTTCTTCTTGACTATTGATGGAAGTCTTTAATCTATAAACTTTTTCCCCTGTTCAAAGATGTAAACTCATTTGCAGGTTATAGCTCATCAAAATAGTGGGTATTGCTATATTTCTGCTAGCATCTGGTCTACTTAAAGTAAGGTTAACTGTGGCCTCCCCCCTTATTGCTTTTCATCTATGGAGGCTTATTTGCACCAAACTTGTCTCAAATTCCCTCAGTTGAGGTGTGTAGGTTACTTTCTCTTTTCAAGCACTCTTAGTGATTTCTTCTGTATGAAGTTATTTCTTTCACAATTTCAGGCAAACTTTGGAAGAAGACTGTTCCTTTTATCTTTTACATGTAAACTGTTACTGTTAAAAAGTAATATCTTTTAATTTCTCTATATGTTTTATATAAATGGTTTATTAATTGTGAAAAGTATGCCATAAAGTATGATAATATACATAAAGCACAGACCTATTTAAAATATATTACCTTTTAATAGAGAAATATACAGAGACTTATCTATACAGACATGCTGCACAAAGCAA
This sequence comes from Mungos mungo, assembly GCA_004023785.1. NCBI lineage: Eukaryota > Metazoa > Chordata > Mammalia > Carnivora > Herpestidae > Mungos > Mungos mungo. The sequence continues at coordinate 47,363 of PISW01008131.1, forward strand.
GAGATATCACAATGTACTTCTGTTTTGAGGAGCTGTCTCCTGGGTTAACCAAGTTCTTACAGAGACAGAAAGCGGCTGCTGATAGCTTCTGAAAGCAGCCATTATTTTAACGGGCTTTAGTTACAACCTCTCAACCATTGTCCAAGGTGAGGAAGGGTTTCCTGAAGATGGAAATTCATCCATGTGTCTGCTAAGAACAAGAAACAAGGAGGCTACGTGAGCTGGAGGTTAATGGGTAGCAATCGAGAATATTAGACTAAAATCATCTCCTAGGAAGCCCAAAGTCCCATCATCCAATGGAAATCTCAGATTGTAACACACAGGACGATCATAACCACATTAGTAATGTTACTTATTATTGCAGCTGTATTAAAACCTAAGTCATTTAATAAAGAGCTGGACAATCTTAAAACAAAATCGCTTTGTTTCAAAGCGTAATTGAAGTCATGTATTTTAGCTGCTAAGGCACATTATACTAGTTTATTTTCTGGAACTTAAAAAAAATCATTTAATTGACTAGTTTCAAAGTAAAAAAAAAAATCCACTACTCAACAGCAAAAAAAAAAAAAAAAAAAAAAAAAAAAAAAAAAAAAAAAAAAAAAAAAAAAAAAAGCCATACCTGGCATTCAATAAGTGATTGCCAGCCATGCAAGAGGCAGGAAAATATTTCTGCATAATGAGGAGAAAAAAAAACCCTCAGAATGTTATTAATGTTAAAAATAAAATATCTTAGAATGTTATTAATGTTAAAAATATATACCATTTTTTAAAAAAATATTTATTTATTGGGGGAGCCTCGGTGGCTCAGTTAGTTAAGCATCTGACTTAGGCTCAGATCATTATCTCTCATGGTCCATGAATTCCAGCCTCATGTCAAGCTCTGTGCTGACAACTTGGAGCCTGGAGCCTGTTTCGAATTCTGTGTCTCCCTCTCTCTCTCTATGCCCTTCCTCCACTTGTGCTCTCCCTCTCTCTTTCCCTCTCTCTCTCAAAAATAAAATAAAACACTAACAATTTTTTTAAATTAAAATATTTACTTATTTTTGAGAGAGAGAGACAGAGCACAAGTGGGGGAAGGGCAGAGACAGAGAGGGAAACACAGAATCTGAAGCAGGCTTCAGGCTCTGAGCTGTCAGCACTGAGCCTGACGCGGGGCTCAAACCCACAAATGGTGAGATCATGACCTGAGTTGAAGTCAGATGCTTAAGCCACTGAGCCACCCAGACACCTCATTGTTAAAAATATAAACCAGAATTGGGACACCTGGGTGGCTCAGGTGACTTAAGCATCTGACTCTTGATTTCAGCTCAGGTCAAGATCGCCAAGTTTGTGAGTTTGAGCCTTGCATTGCCCTCTGTGCTGACAGCACTGAGCCTGCTTGGGATTCTCTCTCCCTCTCTCTCTCTCTCAGCCTTCCCCCGCTCATGCACTCTCTCTTTCTCTCAAAATAAAAAAATTAAAAATTATGTAAACAAGAATCTTTTGAGTTATTATAATTGTATGCCTTATTAAAAAACATAAATGATTGTACATAAGTAAACATATGGATGATATTAAAATATTCAAATAAAAATCTGGAGATGAAAATGACAATATCTGTGATGAAAAATTTAGACTATATGAGATTAACAGCAGATTAGACATTGCATAACAAAAGAAGAAAGAACCTGAAAAAATAGTAATAAGAATTTTCAAAAAGGAAAAGAAGTAAACATCAGAAAATAGACTCAGCTATGGTGAACTGCAGGGAGGTTTTGAGTGGCCAATCCACAAATAATTGGAACCCCTGAAAGATAGAAGAGGAGAAGCAAAAAACAAAATCAATAATTAATGTCCAAATTTCTAAATTTGATGGAAATTATACACTTACTTATATCAAAAGTTCAATGAACCTCAGGCTCAAGAAATATGAGATGAACTATGCTAAGTTACATTGTAAGCCAATTGCTAAGAACCATGATAAATAGAGAAACTCAAACCAAGAAAGAAAAGACATTACTTGTGAGAAATAGAGGTCAAAATAATAGGTTTCTCGCTGGAACAATACAGGCCAGAAAATTGTTGAGTAATATCTTTTAAGTACTTAGATAAAAGAACTGTCACATTTGGACCACATACTTAATGAAAATATTTTCGATGATGAAAGCAAAATAATGTCTTTTAAAAACATGATAAAATAATGAATTTATGACTACAATATATGAAAAAATGTTAAAGGCAGAAAGAAAATCATTCCAGTTTGAAATCTTGAACTATACAGAGGAAGGAAGACTGTAAAAATCATATGTATGTGAGCAAATGTAAAATAGCTCTTTTTCCTGCTTTAAAGTTTCTCTAAAAGACAATTGCAAATTTAAATCAAAAACAACAGAAACAAATGGTAGTTTTACAAAACGGTTAAAAAGAAAATGTAAACCAGCAATAGTATCAGGGCTGGGAAGGGAGAAAGAGAAGTACACTGGTGTAAGGTTTTTGTTATAGGTGAGATGGTGTATATGTGTATCATTTGAAAGCACAATGTGACAGATTATAGATGTTTGCTGTAAACACCAAAGCAAGGTGTTACAGTTAAAAGGTGCTATCCTTAAAAGCCAACTAAGTACATAAAATGGTATCATATCAAATATTTGATTAAACCCAAAGGAGGCAGAATGAAAAAAAAAAAGAAAGAAACAAAGAACAGTTGGGACTAAGAGAAGGCAAATATCAAGATGATCAATTTAAACTCAAACATGTCAATAATCACACTACAAGTAATTGGTCTAAACTATCTTGTCAAAAGACCTTTTCCAAGAGGCCCTGAGGATGTAACCATTCTCTTCTTTTTGTCCTCAAACTTGAACTTATATCTGTTTTTTTTTTAATTTAATATTTATTTATTTTTGAGAGACAGAACAGAGTGTGAGTGAGGGAAAACCAGAAAGAGAAGAAGACACAGAATCCAAAGCAGGCGCCAGGCTCTGAGCTATCAGCACAGAGCCCTATATGGGGCTCAAACTCACAAACCATGAGATCGTGACCTGAGCCAAAGTTGGACACTCAACTGACTGAGCCACCCAGGGACACTCCTGGAGTTGTGTCTGTTTTACGGTATTATTTCACTCATTTCTTCATCTATATTACAAATTTTTAAGAAATTTACTTGATTAAACTCTTAATTTTTTACATTTTACATAGCAACAAACTGAAACTAACAATAAATACATGTTCAATAAAATCTTTGGAGTGAAATACTGATGAAATAAAACATTCACATGCATCTAAAGTTTATAGTGGGTGGCCTAGCTGGACACATTGATAAGTTCTGAAATTCTTGGTAATGTGAGAACTTGACCTAAAAAATAGAAGTGAAGTACCTAAAAATTAAAAAGTGATACAGACATGTAACCTTAGCTTCTACAAAAGGGATTTCTCAGCAAGGTTGGCAATCAATGAGTTGGAGGAAAATGGGAAACAAGACAAAGGATCCAGTGCATATGAAGTTCTGACAATAAAAATTCAGTGAAGAACATTGCAGAACGTCATGGAGTGAAACGGTACCAAAAGGAAAATAAAATATATATTTATGGATGGTATATCAGGTTGGGCATTTAATTTCTTTCAAATCTGTCATGACTTTAAAATGAAGATTACTTTCATTTCACTTAAGATGAATGAGATCAGTTTAAACAGCTAGAAGTCAATAAAGCATTACGTCTGTCTTTCAATACCAGCAGGCTACTTGGATATTATGATTTCATGTCAGGAATTTTCCCAGGATCTTACTTCAAGTAGAAAATGGTCTCCTCCATTATGGGTGTGGCAATTTTTCTTTGTGTTTTGTTTTGTTTTGTTTTGTTTTAAAGCACACACAGGCAAAATTCTCAACTAAAATGTAGAACTTGAATATTTCTCGGCTAGAACAAGTAACTATGACTGTCAAAAATGCCACTTAAAAACCATTACACACAGACACCACACACATTATATTCTCTAGCTTACAATATCTTATTATTATTCCTTTAGGAGATAGTTGCAATAAAAAAAACTTGTAACTACACTTGGCATATCTCAGGGAACTAAAGTTCTCGTAAATAAATGGTAATGTGAAAAGGCATGCCCAGGAATATTTGTAATTGAAATGATAACCACAGTATTTCACGAGGAAATTTACCTTTGACACCTTTTAATGTTACACCGTTAATGCATCTAAGCCGCGCCATGTTTGTAGCAGGCATGAAAGCTTACGTCAGTATTTAACACAAATTTTAGAACTCAACGATACCTGTTGTCTTCTATAGATTATAATAAAAAATTTAAAATGTGCTATTCAAAGTAGAAATGAACAAATATTAGTTAAATAGAATGATAAAGAGCATGATCAGCGTAAGTTAAGTTTGTTACAATTCTATCCTAATCTTTTTAATTCTAAGTGTTATGCAGATAATAGCTTAGAAAGAAGAGAATAATTTCAAAAAGAAGAGACTGTATCTGGAAATTAATTTATAGGAGAGGATTAGACTTTTATATTTTAGTATACAATAACAAATATACACTTTCACATATTTTTTTTACCAGTGAATCATATTCTCTTTTGGTAATAAAAAAATAACCTTCATGAAATTCTTTGTTAGTCCATTTACTCTGAGAGAAATGAAATACTTTAACTTGATACCTTCTGATTTATCTTATTAATCTTAAGGTTAAGTATGTGAGTACTTACAGAGGTTGTGCTGTCTGTGGAGCTATTTAATTTAAGCCCATAAATTAGTGCCTTGGTAATCAATATCTATCTAATGTACCCATTAAATTGTACATATTTCATTACTTTTGCATTAGTTCAACTATCTTAGTGATCCTGACCAGGACTGAAAGTGAAAGCATCCTGGCTAGTGAATGATTTATTACAAAGATAGTTTGTAAAGAAAACACTCAATTGCCTATTTGCCAGGTTGTAAAAAGGTGAAATACCATTGATAATAGTTATTTGTGAATTCATATAAATCCCTCAACTGTCCTCCATTCTATTTCTAAAACTCTCATCCTCTCTCCTTTGGTATTTTCTCTAAAGCCAATTATCTCATCCTTTTGATCTTCTAGTTCTTTGTGCACTCAGGGACCATCTCCAAGTCTTTGTTCTTTTATTGTCTACATATTCAGTCTCTACTATTTTTTTCTGCTCATCTTAGCCAAGACAATTTCTTGACTATCTGAATCCCAACAACTTTCTAGTTATTTCCCTGTCATCTTTCTCTCCCAAAGCATTTAATGATAGAAGTTAAGCATGTGAGATCTGCAGACAAGAATTTTGGGGTTTGAACCTGGCTCCAGCATGTTCTAGCTGTGTGATTATGGGCTAATTACTTAACTTCTCTGTTTCTCAGTAACCTCATCTATAAAATGTTAAAAATAATGGAATCTACTTTGTAGTGTTTGCAGATTAAATGAAACAACAACAACAACAACACAAAAGCACATAGAATTGTGCCTGACATTATAGTAATAGTTGATATTCTTATTATGATTACCAACATCTTTAATATATGAAGCCAGCCTCACCATTTTCACCCAAGCTGGCATTTATACCTAAAACTGTTTCAATATGAGTTCTGCACCTGTACCATTATGATAATGAAACTGTTTTCATGAAATTCTGATTTTATATATATTTATGATTTGTTTTCTACATGAATAATACAGGCTTTTGGACCAATGCCCCAAATCCTGACTTGTTCGAATTCTGGCTCATCCAGTTAATAACTCTGTGAACCTGGAAAAATAATTAACCCCTCCAATTGTCTTTTCCTATGTCAAGTAGAAATATTAGATCTTACCCAACAAGCTTTGGTGAGGATTGAAAGGGTCATTAACTTGAAATATTTACATAGAATTCAGAATACATAAAAGATTTTTCATAATGAAATGTGTTATTTTCTATCTCCAGCTGCTGCATGATACTAACACTTCAGTGAAGATAGTATACAGCGGTTATTCCTGTTTACCTTCATTCTCTAACTCTCTCCTCTCTCCCATAATCCTCTTGACCTTAGAATATTTTCTTAATAAACACTGGATCCGTAATCTAAGTCTCAGGCTTTGCTTCCTGGAAACCCAAATCAGAGAAATGCTACTATTCTTACCATTCACAAGTCTACAGATCAGTTGAGATAGACCTCAACAAGGGTCCTGGCTGGCTCCATAGTGTATCTGTGATCATTGTGGGCTAGAAATGTGGCTCTACTGAATGTGGGTGGGCTCTCTCACATATTTGGAGTCTGTTGGCTAGCAGCTGCTCCTAGATGGCTCAGCTTTTCCCCATGTGGTGTCTCTGTTCTCTCCAATAGGCTAACCTAGACATGGTTTCAGTAGGGGACAAAGAAGCAAGAGAGAAGAGAGTGCAAAAGACCTCTTGAAGTCTTAGAATGATCACCTCTGACACACTCAGTTGAAGAAAGCAAGTTACAAGCCAACCTATACTTTATTTCTTATCACAGAGAAAATGGGCTTTGGTGTTTGAAACTTGTGTGTCTTCACTCAGTTTATACTATAACGTTTATCAAGACTGTGTTCAAAAGAAGTGAAAAAGTGATGGGTGGAGAGAAAAACTTCTCAGAGAAGAAACCCAGAGCTAAGTAATTGCATGCTTATTTGCTCCTACTTCGGTGGATAACTTTTCCTCAGAGTACAGATGAGTCCTATTAATTACTATGTTGAATTTATTCATTAATTACTCAAACATTCACTGAAGTCCCACATGTACCATTCATTCTACTAGGTACTGTAAATTTAAATTTCAAATTTCAATCAATTTTCCCTTGCATATTTCTCTTCCTTGGTTTTTTTTTTTTTTAATTCGCATCTAGTTTGCTTTTTTGTTTTAGAAAGAGGTCACATCCATTTTACTGTCAAACTTTCCCAAGTTACATTACAAATCTCACTCCCATCAGTCCAGACTCCATTATACATATATTTTAAAGCAGGCTCTTTTAAGTTCAACAGTCATATTAATTGACAAGGTAGAGGCAGGAGTAATTAGAGCATGAATAGATACCGCAGGTCACCTTACATCTCAAATGTAAATCGCAATCCCAAACACTCTGCCACATTTTGACAGCTATTTCCTTATCTTTGGAACAACTTATGCCTTAGCTTGTTAGTAGAAGTTATTAATATTGGAAATGTATGAACAGTAAAAGCCCATCTAGGCATACATGTGCCTTTTTTTCATGTGGAAATTCTCTCTCTGTCCTGCATAACAGTTTATTGAAAACTGTCTTTGATATTGGTTGGTGTTCTGAATAAAGAGAAGGAGGGAAGGAAAAATCATATACTTATTTTGCATACCTGAGGTAGAATTTGGAAAGGCTGGATGCTAAACAAGACAAGCCAAAGTTAGTTTTTATTGTTTCTTTAGATTTTCTTACTAAAGAGGATAATCTTTCATCTGAAGTACTTTTACTTTTTTAATAATTTTTGAAAGTTCATTTAGTTATTTAGAGAGAGAAAGAGAAAGAGAGAGAGAGAGAGAATGAGCACCTGGGAGGTTAGAGAGACTGGGAGAGAAAGAATCTCAAGCAGGCTCCATGTTGTCAGTACAGACTTGAGCTCATTAACCATGAGATCACGACTTGAGCCAAGATCAGGAGTTGGACACTTAACTGACTGAGCCAGCCATGGGCCCCTGACGCTACTTTTAGAGGGGAAAAATAAAAGATCACTCAAACTTATTTAAATGGCTAAAGCAGCAATGACTTTTCCCAAAATCCCAAATTCTTATGTTTATCATTAATAATTTAGAGAGTAGTCCAAAGAACAGTATCCTAGAGTGATAAGAGCTCAATAAAGCAGTAGTTTACAAAGTTCCTCATTACAAAGGTTCAGTTTACCTTTACTACAAATATAAGTGGAACTATCACTTATGGAAGCCTGAATTGGCCATTTAAGAGGTCAGAAATACCCAGACATAGCATAGACGGTTATGACAAAGTAATTTTATTTGTGAGTTGAGATTGTTTTAATTTGTTTATGATTAAGTAAAACATACACACACACACACACACACACAGGCTTAATATACAAGTAAGATTTTGATTTTGGATTAATCATTTACTACCTGGGCACTTTAGTAAAGTATTTAATCTCCCTAATGTCCCATTCCTTCCTCTGGATATTTGGATACTAAGACTATTTGGAGAGATTATTGTGAGGTATAGAAAAATCTATGTAACACATCTAAGCTTATCTCTGACATAGAACATGTATTCTTATTGCTGTTATTATTGTGGTTATTATTTCATTGTTTATATTATTGAGGAGGTAGCTCAAATAATATCTTAACATGCAATTTTATTTTACCAGGTAATTTTTCATAAAAAATAGACAACTATAGCAAAATGTTTGATAAACTCTCCTATGCTTAAGGAAATCAAGGATGGGACCAGGAAGAAAAATAGATTTCTCTCCAGTAAGTAGTTACATACTTCAAAAATCTTGACTCTTCAGTTATGATAATTTATTAAAGTCAAAGTGGTATTGATATTCTAATCTGAAGTGAATTTTGCCCAATTAAACTAATTAGGACTAATGGTTTAAACTGTATCTTAGCAACTCTAGTTAATTCAAAGGACTAAATCCTAAAAACAGCTAAAATATGGAGAAAATATAGGTCACTATATGTTGATGACTTAAATGTGATCCTTTTTCAATGCAGCTTGGGGAAAATAAACTCAGGGTTTCACTCTAATACGTCCTTTTGTAAGAAACACCTTAAATCAATTGTTTGTTTCTTTTGTTCTCCATTTGAAAGTATATGGAAGCAAAAGTAAAAGGACAGTGAAATAATGAAATATGAGTTATGTGCAATCACCTTGATCATTAATGTCCCATTTTTCAATCTTATTTTCTGTTTCTTGTTCCAGAATGATCAATTGCTAGATGCATACACCCACTTGAATAAAAGCACTGTCATTGGATTTTCAGAAGAAAATAATATTCTGGAAGTTATGAGGGCTTATGACATTGTTTAAAAATAAAACTTGAAAATATATTTTATTATAAATATATATTTTATGTGGGGAAATAAATCAATAATAAATTATGCTTATATACCACTTTAAACTTAGAAAGTACCTCTCTACTATATAAATTATCAAGGGAGCATCATTACAAAGTCACTGTCATTGTAATTTCCCAGAAAATCATATTAATTAGAATTTTAATTTCTGGAGGTACGGAAGGAAACAATTACAATGATTTTATTGTCTGTATATATTTTCATGAAATTTTATTAATGTAAAACACATATCATAAAGAAAACTAATTTGTTATAAAGGCAGAACTACTACCAGGGGAATATAACATGTGAAAAACAACTTTTCATCTTATTAGAATATATTTTATTGATCTTATAAGTTCTTACACGTTTTAGAATAATTAACCTGGCCAATCAGTACTAATCCGTGAAATATTTTCCCCTTTTTCCACTACATTTGGACATATTCAAGATTTGTACAAGATAATCTTATAATTATGTATATGGCTTTTTTCTTCTTGAGATTTGAATTCTATCATCTAAAATATATAAAACTTAACATTTTAGAAATTTCAAAATAATTGGCAGATGTAACCTACAACCTTTTTTTGTTTGTTTCTTTGCAGGTATACTAACTTATTGGCCTGTATTAAGTAAACTCCTCTCTCTTTTTCTATCTTCTTCAAATGTCTTGACAGCTTTGGTCATTAAGACAAAGTAGAATTTTTGAGTGGTATTCAGATGATCCACCTGCTCATAGAAGGACCTATTAAGTAAAACATGTTCCTTTTAAACAATTTTTAATGTTTACTTATTTTTGAAAGAGAGAGTGAAAGAGAGAAAGAGTGCATGAGCAGAGGAGGGACAGAGAGAGAGGTAAGTAGACACAAATTGAAGCAGGCCCCAGGCTCTGAGCTGTCAGCACAGAGTCAGAAATGGGGCTCGAACTCAGGAGCCCTGAGATCATGCCCTAAGCCAGAAGTTGGACACTTAACCAACTGAGCCACCCAGGCACCCCAAGTAAAACATGTTCTAAAGCTATGAAATAAAACAAAAGGATACCTATTCCTTTTGGTGTCTTACTGCCGTAATAACAGGCCTACCCAAGGATTATTTGATTTTCTAGAAGAATGAACTTTGTTCTGACTTTATATGCTAATTGATTGTGCCTAGACACTAGAAGGTTTACTGATAGAGATCTGTCCAATAGAAAAGATATCACCAACGATTATGGCTTTAATGCCCTTTAGATATGAACCAGTGTTATAGCTAACTAGTAATCTTATTCTAATATTCTACTTAAAAGTCTTTTCTAATAGACAATGCAGATACTTATTTCTCAAATGTTCTTGTAATCAGCCTTTCCATCTTACTGATCCCTTTATTAGTTAATGAGTTAAATAAAATCCTTAACACATATTCATTCTATATGTATATGAGCATCATGTTTTTAAATTTTGAAAATTATACTTTGACAGAATAAAGTTTAAAAAAAGTGACTGTACAAATTAAAAACAATTTAAATGATTAGAATTTAATAATTAAAGTCAATATTTTTATTTAAAAACTTATTAGAATTAATGAGTTGTAAAAGATATTTCATGCCTTTAACATTTAAAATACTGGTGGAAGGAAAAAAAAAAGGCACGCTGTTTTTGGTTTCTTTTATTTAAACTTTAAGATCAGCTGAGGTATCATTCTGATTATTACTAGTTGCAATGCAACTGCTTCCCAGGGTTACTAGTAATCTGTTTCTTATCATCGCATATGCCTGTTTTTAAAATATCCATTTTGCTATTTCTTACAGTTCAGAACAAATGAGACCTGAGAAAGAGAAGGTATTGAAGGCATCTGATTACTTCTGGGAAGTGAAATGGAAGTCTGACCACGAATGTTAAATGCTGCTGGCTACAGCTCTTCGGCACAGTATTTCTTATCCTGTCAGGTAAGTTCAACAAGGTAGAAAAGTTATGGTCTCGCTCGAGGTTCCACTTGTAAAGGATGTTCACTTGTAAGGCCGTTTGACTGCATTCAGTGTACTGAGGAGCAATCCTTTGACCTCCTGACAAGTAAAGGATAGACAGAATGAAATGCATTCAAGGGCACAGCACTCTGCCAGAAGCACGGGCCAACTCCTCTCTAATTATTCAAAGAAATACCACTGTTAAAGTCTTGAGATTTATTGAATCTACAAAAAAAACCCCAAAAAACAAAACAGTGATTTAAAGAATGAAAAAAATATATATAAATGCCTCAAGGTATTAAGATTTAACTGAAAATAATGGGTAGGGCTTATTTATAAGCTTATACATTATATATTTTAAAGTATTTTTTGATATTGTAATCTAGTATTTCAGCTGTGGAGAGAGGCCATGAATAGTTATTCAATAATACTGTTGATATATGCTTCTCTTAAACAATAAATTTTCAACCAGCTGAAAAATATATTCATCCTAACTAAATTATACATCATTGATTGTAAGATAACATTTTTTTTCCATCATAGAATATCTCTAAAGTTGGGTTTCATATTACAGTTGATGATGTATCAGAACTTAATTGACCGTGTTTTTGTCATTCTTTGTGGTAATAGAGTGATATTTCAACTGATCACTTCAGAAATCACTGGGAATTCTGCCATGATCACTTTATAAATGGTCTTAGGCTTTATTTTGTTTCTTCTTTGTAAGATCATACTATAATTTATCTTCCAACTCAGGACTTTTGGAAGTGAAACGAGTGCTAATAATAATTGCTCCAGGACAATAGGTGCCAAAAACAAAAAAGCCCTGGTCCTGTTAAACTGGAACTGTCTCCCCAGAGAAATGGATTCGCGCATGCCTAAAAGTGTGGAAGCTTCCTGACTCTATGAACCACGTCATGCCTCTGTGAAGACACACATACATAGCCTACCTGGGGACCTCTGGTTAAGAAGTATGACTAATGATGGCTATCCTAAGAAATCTCCTTCTTGTTTTTGTGAGGAAAAAATTTAATAAAACAGCAAATTTGGATGCCAAAAGTGATGTTTAACAAGTTCTTAAGAAAATATTTAAAAATGATATAAAAGTACTACTGTCCCACACTAAAAGTGTACATGTCCGCCAAATCCATATATTATAACTTAAGCTCCAATGTGATGGCATATGGGGTTGGGGCCTTTGGGAACTGACTAGGTCATGAAGGCAGAATCTTCATGACTGAGATTCATGCCCTTATGAAAGGCCCTAGAGTTCCCTCACCCCTTTCACCATCTGAGGGCAACCAATGATATCTGTTGGGTACTCACAAGACACCAAATCTGCAGGTGTCTTGATCTTAGACTTCCCCACCTCCCCCACCTGTGAGAAATGTATTTATTTATTATTTCGGTTGTTTCCAAGTCACCCAGTCTATGGTAATTTGTAGTAGCAGCCCAAAAGGCTAAGACAACTGTCTGTGAACTTGTTTATATTTCTCACTGGCAAGAAAAGCTCCTTGTATCTACATATTATTTATTCATTCTCTCATTCATTTGTTCCTTTATTTATTCATTCATTTATTCATTTGTTCATATGTTAATTTGTTTTACAAAGTATTTAGCAGACACTAGGTAAACATTTATTGAAAAAATAAATTTGGGCTTATAAGCCATTTTGTTTTTAATTGAGAACAGAAAACAGATGCGAAGAAATGCAGGCTTTACTTTAATTATACAATTACTGCCTAGGGTCAAGGTGAAATATTTGGAAGGTAAATTTGCAAAGAAGTAGTAAAATATCACATGGTGTTTATTGACTTATAAATATACTGAACACTGCATAGACCTATTGATATTTCCCCTCTTACCAAAATGTGTAGGACAATTTTTAGGAAAGAGAGTTTGGTAGTAAGTTACATAGAAATTTTTGTTAATTAGGACAAACAAGATATTATAGGAAAGTGGGGTTTTATATATAAACATTTGAGAAACTGAGTTCAGTGAATGCTAAATTGTATTTTTTCCTCTGTCCACAAAGAGAAAATACTAAGTAAATTTTTAGCATATTTGTTACAATGAGATGTTACATGTTGTTAAAAAAAAATGGTGATGATAGTGATACTGGGTTTCACTGACATATCTTTAAAGTTTTTTCCTAGTGAGGAAAAAAATAACCTATGTGAGTGACTCAGATGCCATTTCTATACATTTGAGTAGGTTTTCAGTAAACCCTGAAAATATAACATTATTCACTGTTCTGAAATCTTGGTTTAAACATTGAATACATTTGTAGAAAATTGAATTTTGGCTGGCTCTCTACAACTTGTGGAGTTTCTATCCAAAGTAGAAGTAATGGTAAAAATAATCACAAATTACTGTTTTGTGAATTTTAAAGTTTTGATGAGTGCTTTAGGTTTGCTTTCAAAATTCTCTGAATCACTGCATGATTTTTATCAAGCCATTTCTGTGTCATCAAATGGTAGTGTTCAGAATGTGAGTAGATTTCTATTGGAGGTGAAATATTGTGGGCAAAACCCCCAGAATAGGGAGTCTACAAATCAATGTTTAAGTCATAGCTCTTCATGTTATTTGGTCAAGGTACTACCCATTGAGTTAGTTGGTTATTACCACCATCTAAAGAAGGTCATGATGCTAAAATCTCTCCAGAGGAAAATTGCAAGGCCACATATCAATAATATTCTCCTATGGGCCCATGGAAGGTGTAGATAGCTGAAAAGCCACCCTTACTTTGATTCTGACATTGAAGTGGGTAAATGGTTTAAATACTATTCATCAATTTCTAAGTAATGCAGGCACTATAGGAAGGAAGGACACTTTCAGCATTCACTACCATGGGAGTAATTGTAATAAAGACCCAACAAAAGAAATTTAAAAAGAACGTTTTTTTTAAGAATTATTTTATCAGAAAGGTGAGGCACCTGAGAGGATGTTATAGAAGTCATTAATAATGATTATGGAGGAGAAACATCCTATTAAGCGGTAGCTCATTTGTATGTTTTTAAATTGTATACCAATTCCAGAAAGGAGGAAAATTTCAGAAGGATATAGACTTTGCAAGTAGGTTATATGTAACCAAAGACGTAGTAGCTTCAGAAAAATTAAAGCCAATAATAATAATAAAAAGAAGTAGCATGGTGAGAGTTTCAATACTCTTGCTATAATTTGGATACCACTTTGCTTCTACAGTCTCTAGCCTCTGACATAAACTGGAAAATACCATGAATTATGTGGTTCAGAATGTCCACAAAGTAAATCAACTGCTGACGATCAACAGAGTTATTTCTGGAGCTAAAATTCTAAGGAAATCTCTCCAGTTGGTCCAGGCTTAGCGGCCCAGAGAGAGGGCTCAGCCCATGTTCATTCAGTAAAAACAAATTCAAAATCTCATATGCCTCTGCCTTCATGATGTCACTCATGTCACCTCCAGCCTTTTTCCTACTTCTTTTTAAAAATTTTTTTTACATTTATTTATTTTTGTGAGACAGACAGAGTATGAACAGGGGAGGGGCAGGATGAGAAAGAGACACAGAATCCGAAGCAGGCTCCAGGCTCTGAGATAGCAGTCAGCACAGAGCCTGTCGCGGGCTCGAACCGTGAGATCGTAACCTGACCAACTGAGCCACCCCAGGCGCCCCTTTTATTCTACTTCTAAACTCAATTCTTTCACCTGTGATAGTAATAATAATAGTAACCACTCTGAAGTGCTATTGAGTGTCAAAAGAGATAATGTAAGTAAAATTCTTGGTACCTTAATTGGTGAGTATTAAGCACTTGATATTATATATTATTACAGATTGCACTCTGTGAAAAATACTTGTGGGGAAGAACACTGGGTGTTACATGGAAACCAACTTGACAATAAATTATAAAAAAATAAAAACTAAAAAAAGAATTTTTTCTTATTTATATACTCCACCAATCTTTTCTTGCTTTTGTTTTTAGAATTTAACTCTCACTCTCCTATGGCATGACTTCTACACCTTTTATTTGGACTGCCTTTCAGTAGCATTATTAAGCAAAATACAATTTGAGCATAAATTCACTGGCTCTTTGACAATACTTATCACCTTCACCATACACCTGTCAGAAAATCACGGACTGCCTTTCAGTAGCATTATTAAGCAAAATACAATTTGAGCATAAATTCACTGGCTCTTTGACAATACTTATCACCTTCACCATACACCTGTCAGAAAATCACGGGTGTTATATGGCAATAAAGAAAATGGTAAAGAAAAATGTCAATAAGTATTAAATAAGGGTTATTCTCAACATTTAAAAAAGTCTTATTATTTAATATAATTAAGGGAAAAAGAGAATGTCGACTCTAATGGTAGGTGTCTGCATTGTTTACAATGATCTATTTTCTTAAAAATACCCTGAAACCTATGACACGCTACATTTAAATAGCAAAGTTATATAAATCCTCTACGGTACAACAAATTCAAACTGCTGAACCATAATTGGGTTTTTGGAATGGATGACAGATTTCTACTGATCCACATTCATGAGTAAAACATCAGTTATTAGCTCTTAGATCTTAAGGGTGGTGAGTAGTAGTAGAAGATAGGGGGGGAAAATTGAAGATTCTGTGAAAGGAGATGGACATAAAGAGAGAAACTAAGTAAACTGAGATAAGAAATTGCTTGCCTTTACCACCAAAATCAAAGGAGAAGAAAGAACATGCTTTCATATATGAATAAATTGAATCTATTAAATCATATAATGCATGAACACCTATAAACACACAAATATATAACATTTCCAAAAGGGGATATAAAATATGTATGAATTTTATTGATAGTACTTTAAGCATAGAACACTTTTTCCCCTTATATAACCTAACATCATGTGAACAAACATTTTTAAAATATCTATTTTAGAAATGCTGCTTTGTGTGAAAGAATGATAATAGAGGGATGCAAATGCTATTTGGACATAAGAAAAAGTATCTATAGCCTTGCAATTGAAAAAATTAAAATTCTTTATAGAACAATTAGATAAAGTTTAGGCATAATTCAACAGATATTTTGCCATTATTTTTTCTTACATGATCTAAGTATTAAAAACATATTTTAATTCTACCTGTTTTCAATGTGTTTCTATGCTATTGTGGTTCATACAAATAGATTTTTGAATGCAAAATCTATGTCCCTACTGCATTTTGTACATGATGCTTCTATCATTATTATTATTTATAATCTGAAATGTTACCTTGTCAGTATTTCTACTCCTTAAGCCATTATTTTAATGTTGTTCTTATTTCCTTGCTGATTCTTTTACTACCAACTTAAAAAAATCACTTTGTTTTGAAGGTGATCTTTCTGAATATAATATAGCTAGGTGTTAGGGCTTAATACATTAGGACAGTCTGTCTTCTGATGGCTCTATTTATTCCTTTCTTCCCCCCTCCCATTTTTTCTTTCCTTTCTTCCATCTTTTCTTCTTCCTTCCTTCCTTCCTCCCTCCCTCTTTTCTTATTTCTCTCTCATATTTTTCTTTGAAATTTTAGTTTCACTTTATGCTACAAAACTTTATTTACATAATCTCTTCCAATTTTTCAATTTTCCAATGTTTATTCTAATGTGATATCACATTAAAGAATTAGATTCACAGTAAAGTATAAAGCAGTGAAAAACAAATCTAGAATGAATACATATGGTACTATTAGTGGTTCCTATTTTTAGAGTTTTCTTAAGGGGATTATCTATTAAAACAATATTTCAGAGTGCACTCATTTTTAAGAGTAGATCTATAAAGAGAATCAAAAATACAGCAATCTAATATTTTATAGATGTTATTTGATAGACCATGATTAACTACACATCATTTTTATACATCTTTTTTCAAAAGGCTTGGACGATGAAGGCAAATCATGACTTTTACCACTCATATACTAACAAAGTTCTAATAGCTTTCAAAATGGAGTTAGGAGAATTGGGAGCAACAAGATGGTCCAGAATATGTTTTATTTCTTTACTTGTTTACTTATCTATTTCATTAGCTTGGTGAATGTAAAATTGAACATACACTAAACCAGGAGCTTAGAAACTTAGAAACTCTATTTGGAATCCCTTTTTAAGTCACATTTCAATATCTCTGAAAGATAATTGCCTGACATCAAGAAATTTGACTTTATGACTAGAACAAATTGTGGCATGTGAAGTAGAAATTTGATTGGTTAGGTGTGCCTAGGTGGCTCAGTTGGTTAAGCATCTGACTTTGACTCAGTTCAGGATTTCACGGTTCATGGATTCGAGCCCTGAGTCAGGCTCTGTGTTGACAACTCAGAGCCTGGAACCTGCTTTGGATTCTGTGTCTCCCTTTCTCTACCTCTCCCCTGCTCATGTGCTCTCTCGCTCTCTCTCTCTCTCTCTCTCTCTCTCTCTCGAAAACAAATAAACATCAAAAAAATTAAATGCTAACATTTATATCATAAATATATTATATTTCTATTGTATGTTATAACTATTTATATTTATATTATATTTATATATTCTTTCCCATAGAATGAAAATGTATCCTAAAAGCCAAGCATATTTTAGGGGCTTATATTTGATTTTGATTCATTCCATTTTTCTTTAAAAAATTTTTTTTAAGTTTATTTATTTTGAGAGAGACAGAGATAATGTGAGTCAGGGGTGGGCAGAGAGAGAGAGAGAGAGAATCCCAAGCAGGCTTTGCACTGTTAGCACAGAGCCTGATGTGGGGCTCGAACCCACAAACCATGAGATCATGACCTGAGCCAAAACTAAGAGTTTGATGCTTAACCACTGAGCCACCCAGGCACTGCTGATTCCATTTTTCTTAAGGAAGATATATATTCTACTGCTTCTTGTAGCCTATCATTAACTGTTCCAACCATAGAATCTTTGTATCAATACTGTTGTATGACTGATTGGTTGCATATAGTTGGCAATGCAAAAAATCAGTTCACTTTAGCATTCCATCCATTATCTAACATTTAACAGGTTTCACTGTTAACAATGCCAGGTTGATGAACTGTGTAAAGTGCCCCCAGACTTTTTTTTTAGTAACTCTAGTATATCCATGACTGCTGGATGTTTTTTTCTTTTTAAGACAATTTTTAAGATCAATATTTCCACACTCTTTTACCATATAGACCTACTGGTCTGTGATTTTATAATTCTAAAGTCAGGTGATATTATCACTGTATTGTTGTACTTTATTCATAAATGTTCCAGCATGTCTATAACTCTTACTTGTTTGCTCATCTGCTTCTTGTAGGTTCACATATTTTATAGCATGTGTCTGTTTGCTTTCATTCAATACATGAAATGCCTTACTGGAATCATTATGTCTTATCTGCTTTAATGTGGGCTTATTTTTCCTTTAACTGAAAATGTATTTATTTATTGAAGAGGATGCTGAAACCATCATAAATAAAGTTTATCAATCTATTAATTCAGTTCTTCTATTTTTTACTGTAGGTATTCATGTACTTGATTTTCTTCAAGTTTGTTACTCTTTATTTTAGATTAGTTTTATTGGTGCTTTCACAGTTCCTAAACATTCTGTCTTCAGCTTGTGTTAGTTTAGTTTTTTTTTTAAATGTATTTCTTACCCATTTAATTAATAAATATCATTCCTTTTTCTTTATCAGTTGATTTTTACCTTTATGTGTTAAAAGATAACAGTGCTTCTCTCACTAAGAGGCACGGTGCCACCTCATACTCTAACTCCCTCCTACTCTTTTTCTATAGAGGATGATATATTTAGAATACAGGTCTTCTCTATCTTATAATGGTGTTATATATCAATAAACCCATTGTAATTTGAAAATATCACAAATTGAAAATGCATTTCATACACTTAACATACCAAACATTATAACCTAACCCAGTACACCTTCAACATACTCAGAATGCTTACATTAGCTTACAGTTGGGCAAAATCATCTAACACAAAGCCTATTTTCTAATAGTACATATTTTATTTATTTATTTATTTTTAAATTTATTTTTGAGAAACAGAAAGAGACAGCAGGAGCAGGGGAGGGGAGGGCTCAGAGAGAAAGAGAGAAAGATACAGAATCTGAAGCAGGCTCCAGGCTCTGAGCTGTCAGCTTAGAGCCCAACGTGAGGCTTGAGCCCACGAACCATGAGATCATGACCTGAGCCGAAGCTGGACGCTTAACCGACTGAGCCATCCAGGAGTCCCTGTATTTTTTTTTATAATAAAGTATATAATGAAGAGTATGTTGTGAAATTTATTGAATATCATAAAACAGATGGTTGCTGGTCTATTGATAGTTGACCCTTATGATGACATGGCTGACTGGAGACCACAGCTTACTTTGACTGCCCAGTGTCCAAAGAGAGAATCATGCCACTTGTCACTAGCCCAGGGAAAAGTCCAAATTCGAAATTCAAAGTACGTTTGCTACGGACTGCATATCACTATTGCACCTTTGAAAAGTTGACATATCGTTAAGTCAAGCCATTATAAGCCAGGAACCACGTGTATTTAGAACTGTTCTCTTTTACCTTTCTGAACAATTAGACCTAAGAAAAAACTTGAACTTCTCTTTGTCATGCTTCATGCTAATCTTGGATTTTGGCTGGAAAAGTGTAGTTCTTATTAAAACTATTCTTTGATGTGTCTAAATAGTTACTGGATACCAGAAAGAATACATTTACCCATTAAGAGATAAATTTATATGTATTTGAATATAATTATAATATATAATATAAAAGCAAAATACAAGTAAATGCAAACAAAACATATATGTATTATATATTTTACATATTTATGCAGACATGTGATATATGTGCCTACATATGTCAACTTATTTATAAGCAGGTTCATACACACTATTGTTCCATTATTCCATCTTCTCTTCATGGTTACTTTTTAAGATTTCAGTTTTGGTTAATTTTTTGTTTGATAGCAATCTTTTTATTTTCAAATATTTCCCCCAGGTATGATATTTAAGGGATACACTTGAATTCTTGCATATATTCAAACACCTTTCTGCATGTGAGATGCAAATAGCATCTTGAGTTAATTTAGAGTTTCTGGGCTGAAATTCTTTCTTTTCTGTAGTTTATAAATGGCATCCTGTGTTTAATGCAGTAATGCAAAGATGTCAGTCAGATTTATTTTCCTTTGCTGGTAACTTATCTTTACAGATGGAAAATTGTAAAGTTATGTCTTTATCATTAGAGATCATGGGTTTTATCAGGGGAGGCGTTTCTCATAGGCATAGCATGGAACTCAGTGAGCTCTCTAACAGTTCTTCATTCAGCTCAGAGAATTTTCTTCAATCAATTGTTTTGTTATTCTTGATCTTCCATCTGTCCCTCTTCCTCCCTTTGAGACTCCTATTCTTTCCCTGCTAATTTTCCTGAACCTGTTACAGCACTAATTTCAGTCTTAATTTCTTCTCATTTAATCCAATTTTTGAATGTGTCTTCCTAAGTGCATAAAGCAAATCAGGTGTCCATCTGTCTCTTTAGCAGTTCTTTTTCTCTTGCCATGTGTTTCAAATTTGCCGTCTTATCTTTCTCTCTCTTCTTCCTGAGGCCTATCAGATAAATTGCAATTTTACTCTGCCAATGAGTTGACTTAGATTTTAGTTTGAATGTCTTACACATCCAGAATTCCCAAAGTCTCAGAGGCAAATGGGACTCCTTGTCTGGGGATCTGTGTGTTATAAACAGATTGTCACCACTGTACAGAGATTCATGGCAAAGTTGTTTCCACTCTGGTATTAGTTTACTTCCATCCTTCCCAGTAATCAAGAAATAGCTCATCCATTGAAAAAGAAAGAGTCTGGATGGGTCAGATGGCGCCAAATCATGAATACATTTTTAGAAAGTTTGAGAATGAACTTGCCATAATGAGGAGTTATGAAATATTTACAGATTTTTTTTCATGACAGCAACATGGTCATTTTCTTCTTTTTTTAGATTGTTCACTATCTCTGATATGGTGTAAGTGGATCCAAGGGGAATAAGACTGGAGACAACAAAGATTGGAGAAGTTATTGCATTTGATTCAGGAAGAGATCAAAATATTAATATTATATCATTTTGATAGGATGAAGTCAAATTTTAGATAACTTGCTTTTTATGTGTTGGTTAATTTGGGCATATGGCAAAGATTCCCAGTTGATTTCCAGGTGACAGGTGGATAATCATATGTAAGGCTGGAAAGAGATAGCTGGATTGGAAATATAGATTTTGAATCATACAATCATACATACATTGAAGTGGAGCCATTGAAATGGAGAAAATTTCTGAGGGAAATTATAGAGTTACATGGTAGAGATCCATGCTAGAAATAATGATGGTAAGCAAGCCTAAATGATAAACAAAGAAAATTATTATCGTGAAGGAAAACATTTTTAAAAATATAGAGATATCTAACAATGCTGGAACTTGTTCACAATATTATTAATGCCCAGTTTCCTCTTCCACAAAGCACATCAGAAAATTATACTCCTTGTTCCCTATAAGCCAGGCATGGTCAACAATCATTTCATCAGTGAGATGTGAATAATAGGGACATGTATTACTTCCAAGTGAAAGCCAGTAATTGTCCAACTCACTTTGCCAACCCCCCTCCTAACTTTGGCATGCTACTTAGAGAAGTATTTGTTGAGATGGAGCCTCAAAAACCCTTGGTTATTGTCTAATTTATAGCTGAATGAATGTTATTGTTTTGATGGAATTTTAATACCACAGCAAATCTTAGCTCATTAAAAAACTATTAGTATTCATTAGAAAATCCATCCTGATCCTGGCAGGAGAAGTTTGTGAACTAGTGAGATAAGTCCAACTTCGGTGCATCTAGGAATTTAACAGGTGTGATATGAACCTAAGATGTGTCACTCGCACAGTTTGAACTTTGGAAGAGCAAGCAAGAAACTGGAGAGTGTATCAGGAAACTATAAACACATGGTCCAGTTTGACAAGATGGAAGAGATTCAGGAATGTAGACACCCACCCAGGGAAGGAAGCCAGTTGAAATGGGGGAGGGGAAGAACTACACACACTAAAGGAAGGACATGGTTTCTTCACAAGAGCCAGGAGAGGATGGCCTAAAAAACAAACAGGGAGAAGGATTTAGGATGGGGAAAGTGCACAGAAAGACAAGGCTTTAACCAGAAAGATATCCTAGACAGGGAATTATGGGGAATAGAGAGAAAGGAAATAAGGAAAGAACCAAGATTTAGACAAGGTAAATTAACAAAAGATAATTATGAAAGTAGTATCCTTCTGTGTTAAATGAGATATTGAGTGGTTTGTTGGTACAAAGTTGTATTTTCAGAGGATGCAATATAAATTTTGGAGGAGAAGCAATAAGAAAAAAGACAGGAGAACATAGATTTAAATGTTAGGGAATAATTAGTGGAAAACTGCCAGAACAGGACTCTTCCATTTATAAATTAATGATAGTCAAGAGAGAACTTTTCACATCTTTTAAGTTTGTCAAAATTCATTTTAGTGATAAGACAGTATCCTAAGTAATATCTGCCCTGGTGTTAGCAACTCTGCCATATGTTTTAAACAATATTTTTTTGACCAAAACCTGTTGACAGTGTGAATGTTCTAAAATCTTATATTATAGCAATCATTCAATTATAGAATAAACTAAAGCAGCAACTCCCTTAAACAAATGCATGAGCAGTATTAGAGAGTAATTTTCTTTGCCTAGTATCATGATTTATATCTTAACTAATTGTATTCCCTTACCTATTGCTATGTGCCAAATAACCACAAACTAAGTGACTTAAAACAACAGACATTTATTATCTTACAGTTTCTATTGGTCAAAATCCTGGGATTATTGGCTGAGTCTTTTGCTCTGTTCTGAAATTAAGGTGCTTGTTGGGGCTGCTATCTCATCTGAAGCTTAAAGTCCTCTTCCAAGCTCATTCATATAATAATTAAAACTCAGTTGCTTTGGTTGTAGGACTGAAGTTCCAACTCTATTGCTGGCTGTTGGTCAGAAGCCATTCTCACACTAAGAAGCTGCCTGCTCTTTCCTGCCTTCCCTGCAACATGGCAATTGCTCCTTTAAAGTTTTGAAACTTATTCTCTCACTCTGACTTTTAGACCAAATTTTAAAAGTTCAGGGAGGTCAGACTCAATCATATAATCTCCCTTTAGATTCATTCAAGATCAACCGATTAGTAACCTTAATTATATTTATATCTGTAAAATCTCTTTTGTCACCTAACATAACAAATCATGAGAGTGGTATTCTACCAAACTCCCAGGTTCTGAACACACTCAGGATGAGGGTATGCACAGCCATGTACACAAAAGAATAGAAATCTTGGGAGTCATCTTGGGTCTATAATTATGCCAATTATACGGATAATCAATATACTTAATACATGAGTTATTGAACGTAGTTGAAAAATTTTTTAAATATGGCAGCCCCATCCCCACCTTGTTGTATTTTCTAATATTATCATCTCTTTGATAATTTATCTTCCACATTTTCTTCTACAATGAATTCAATGCACACCCCACCTTGAAATTCATAAAAATTATTTTGAAAAATGATGTGGAAGAAGGAGCATGAGAGTACAAAAACATTTTTTTCCATAAATGAAATGAGCGATTCTATGAGCTCCTGTGCCTGATTTAAAGATTTAAAAAAAATTTTGTAATGTTTATTTTCGAGAGAGACAGAGGGAGAGAGACAGAGTGCAAGTAGAGGAGGGGCAGAGAGAGAGAGAGAGGCAGAGACACAGAGTTTGAAGCAGGCTCCATACTCTGCAGTCAGCACAGAGCCCCGTGTGGGCCTCAAACTCCTGAGCCTTGAGATTATGACTTGAGCTGAAGTCTGATGCTTAACCCACTGAGTCACCCAGGCACCTCTAAAAGAATATTTTTTAATTTCCTGCAGCCATGGGGAAATGTAGAGGAAATTTTGCTATTGCAAGTAAAAGATTACAATGCAAATGAAATCGAGAATTTTCTGCAGCTTTTAAGTGAAAGTGAGAATAATGATTCGAAAAATGTAGAATCCTAAAACTTGAAATGGCAGGATTTGTATGGATTATGAGAGATATGACTACTTATATCACCACCTCCAATCTTTTCTAATTTTACTTTTAAGGAAAAAAGAATGCATGTTCTGATTGAGCATTCCTTTGCTTGAAGACCTCATTTGAGGTAGATACCTTTCAAAGCGATGCTGATTTTATTTAAGACCCACAACTACCATATCTCATGTCTTCCTGACCCAGAATTAAATGAATTATGACCTGACAAAAGATTGACAGAAGTCTGGCAAATCGTTCATGTATTTATGTCAAAAAAAAAAAAAAACCTGGGGCTTTATTTAAGAAGAAATTC
Source organism: Mungos mungo (assembly GCA_004023785.1). Taxonomy (NCBI): domain Eukaryota; kingdom Metazoa; phylum Chordata; class Mammalia; order Carnivora; family Herpestidae; genus Mungos; species Mungos mungo. The sequence goes on from PISW01008131.1 coordinate 71,691, forward strand.
CTGTTGTTTTAGGAAGGAAAATTTATAACATTAGATGAAGCTAAGCTATTTATATGGATTATAGCTTGAGCAGCTATAACTGTCTCTAAAAAGTTACTTGGTAGATAACTGAAATCTGGACTCAGTGTTGGCCTATATAAATGAAGTTGAGATATTGGAACTTAATTGGTACATAATATAGGGGGAAATGATAGTGCTTAGAGAGAAAAGCTATCTATAGAGGATTCTTCAAGGGTTATTCACTCATCCAAATTAATTATATTCCCAAAAGGGCATTTTAATTATTTTCCCTTATCCTTAGCACTTCCTTCATTTTTTCTGACTCCTGAGCTATATGTACTGTGTATATGTTCAACACCATGGCAAAGAGTCATGCATGCCCTCATCACCAAGGTCAGAAGCAACAAGAGAAGGAATAATTCCCAGTCTGTTCTCCTATGGTTCTAGCCTTCTTCTTATCTTCTATTCCTGCCTGTGAACTTCAGCATCTAGCATTGGAAGCAGGAACACCCTTGCAAGGAATATTTAGTCAGTCTCATAGTTGCATAAGCCATTTACCATAATAAACCTCCCACTGGATCTGTTCCATTGATTGAATCCTGACTAAAACAAAGAGAAATCTAGTGATTTTTAATTAATATATGGAATAGAAAAAATAAATAGATACAAACAAATCTAAGTGGGATGAACACACTTGAGGTGCACCATCATGTTGGAGAATCAAGAATCTAAACTCATTCCCAGACTTGAACCAACAGACTCTAGAACTCCTCGAATAAAGCAGAAACTAAGTTTCCTTAAAGGTGGATCCTAGTAACCAAACTGCAAGTATGCAATGGAATTAATCTTTCCAGTTTTCCCAAAAGGGACCTGTGAACATTTACAGGGTAACTTGCTTTGGACAAAGAGAAATGTCCAGACCTTTTGAGTATTACTCAATGCACAGCTCTGAACTGACATGAATTTTTGATCAACCAAAAGGCCACTGCACTCCTCTACTCAGAGTGCTTAAGAAGGTCAGTTGAGAAATAAAACATTGGCCTGAATCCATCTCTTAGTGGGCTTGGTAAACCTTTAAAAATACACTGGAGTTATTTCTCCAGATTCCAAATGCATATCGAAATACTCGTTCTCCACAGTTGGCAGCATCCCTACATTGGTCATGTGGCCAATAGGGTAAAGGTTGCTATGATACAAAGAAAAAGTGGACGTCCCTGATCCCACAATATCCAGAAGTGGGGAAAAAAGTACATCATCTGTAATGCAATTCCAAAGAACTATGCCACTATCAAAGGCTTAAAAAATACAAGAATTACACCTTATTCAATTTAAACTTCCACTTTGGCTGTGAAGAAATATCAGTGCTGAAGAATGAAAGGGAATCATAGGAAATGCAATTAGGAATAGACTCCAAAGGCAGTTGTCATTTTGAATGTGATCTATATATTGGAACAAATAGTATGACGGTTGGTAGCTGGTATAAAGCTATTACTATGGTAAATGCTTGTATCTATGTCTCAGTTAGGAAGGAACCCCAGAGAATATGCTTTCATATGGCATGGAAGGCAGCACATCTCCACTGTATTAACTTAGGAATGTGTCAGCTCTCTTCTTTGTTATTACAGAGTACACAGGAACTTTAATTGTTGTACTATCCCTCTGAACATAGAACTACCTTATTGTATTGATAATATCATAGAAATTGAATAATGGTGGTCAAGATATAGCAAATAACCTCCAGAAATATTTGTAAGTGGTATATGACAAATGTGGGAGAGAAGTTATATAAAAATTCAGAAGGAACGCGTGTTGTGCATGAGGCCAATAAAAAGGATTTCCCTAAAGTAGGGTCTATCTAGAAGAGTGACCCATCTCCAGCTGCAAAGGCCATTGCCAAATTCCTATTAGGATATCATTTCCCAAGAGGACCAGCCTGATACCTAATGGTAGTTAGTTCGTAGTTAGATTATATTCAATCCCTTCCATCACATGGAGGAGAAGAGACAAAAACTCATCTTCATTAAAATGGTGCTTCAGGCTATAGAGTTTTTTTGCCTGCCCCAAATTCTTTCAGTACAACCCTCAATGGACTTAATGAATACTTCACTCAATATCATGGTATTTTCACAATACTGTCTCTGAACAAGGAAATAATTTTTTATCCAAAGAAGGAAAAGAATTGGCTTACTATCATGACATTCATTGGTCTTGGCATTTACTCCCATTTCTAGAAGTAACTGGACTAATACAAATTGAGATGGCTTACCGAAGACTTAGTTGGATGACAATAACTTGCTATGCTAACATGACTACTCTACAGGGTGGAAAGAGCCCCCAAAATACTGGAAAACATTAAAAAGTTTAGATGCTACTTCTGACTCTTTTGTTAATTAACTGGATGGAAGGAGGCAAAGCATTTTAGGTTTTCATAATTTTAAAAAGAAGAAGTTGTTATAATTGTAACTCGGAACAACAGAAGTGTTTAAGGTGTTCAAGAAGAATCCAGAGGTTAAAAGGTTACAATAAATATATTAAATCTATTTAGCTTTACATAGAATGATGCGTTAAAAAAAATCTGAGAACTTTCTTGTGAACATCAAGTGATTATGTAGTTAGTGGCTATCAGTTAGCATAACTGGGATTTTGCCTCTCAGTTTATCTCTTAAATGAGCATGTTTTACATGTAGAGTCTTAAAAATTGTTTTTAATGTTTATTTATTTTTGAGAGAGAGAGGGAAAGAGTGTGAGCAGGTGAGGAGCAAAGAGAGAGGAAGACACAGAATCTGGAGCAGGCTCTAGGCTCTGGGCTTTCAGCACAAAGCCCTACGGGGGGCTCGAACTCACCAACTCTGAGATCATAACCTGAGCTGAAGTCGGACACTTAACCAACTAAGCCACCCAGGCACCCCTCCCACATAAAACTTTTAACCATCAAATCAATTTAATGTATTTTTGTTTTCTGTATATACATAGGTGTGTCTGTGTGTGTATATACACACACGTTGTTTATAATGGTCAGACTTACTAAAAATTGTTAATGATTTGTGACAAACTTTATGTCTTAGAAAAGTTTTGAATATTAGTTGAATTTACTAAACTTTAAAAGAAGTTGATGATGGAAAAAATGATTAATATACAGTAAGATCCATGGTTCTAGTGAATAATGAAAAATGAACTCTTCTTTCATTTATGGTTGATTAAGGTCTCAGAGTAATCCTCTATTTTTGGCATGCAGGTGAAAATCAGAGTTGAATAATTACGATGGCAAAAGAAACAGCTGCTAAACATTCCAAAGTGAGCGTTATAAACTTAATAAAATATCGAGCTTTAGAAGTTAATGCAGGTATAGAATTCTTACATTATAAGGAAAAAGTACTAAATAATATTACAACATTTTAGAAAAATGTATTTATAATGAATCTGAAATAAGGATAACTGTGAGACACCCAGAAGCCACCGCTATGAACATTATAAATCACACATTATTGGATTTTAATCATGACTGCCTTTGACAAGACTAAGTAAATGCTGATAAGCTCTCAAAAACAGATCAACCTTAACAGTGTGGGTGAGACAATCATGCATTTCATTTGTCCTCAGCTCAGATTAATCTCAATGGAATTGATATTTTTTTGAAAATTGGCTCTCTGCCCAAATGTTTGTCATTCAATAGAATTTTGCTGTCACATGTAGAATACTAATACAGTGTAGAATTAACATACATAGATCTTTCATTCCACAATGTAGGTGCCTCTAAAGAGGCCTGCTGTTAATTGAGAATTACACTCTTTCTTTTTTTTTTCTATGTTTATTATTTATTTTTGAGAGAGAAAGAGAGAAAGAATGTGAGAGGGGCAGAGAGGGAGAGAGGGACACAGAATGCAAAGCAGGCTCCAGACTCTGAGCTGTCGGCACAGATCCTGATGTAGGGCTTGAACCCACAACCGTGAGATCATGACCTGAGCTGAAGTTGGATGTTTTAACCAACTGAGCCACCCAGGTGCCCTGAGAATCACACTTTTTCAAAGAGAAATAATCTTGTTATATGCTTGGTGAAAATGTTATGTGGATGGTTTCCAAATTTAAGAAATGAATACTTATAGAGGTGGCTACAGTGTCGTCAGACTAGCAATAGGTAGTTTCAGTTAAGAAAGTGAGTTTTTGAGACACTAAGGTAATGATTTGCCAATTTCTTTTATTTGAAGTATACTTTGTGGTATTTCTCAAAATACAGTATGTAAAGAGATTCAGAGCTACTCTCTCTGGTTAGGAGCTCTGCAATCCACTCTACTAAGACCAGTTCCCAACAGATTCTTGAACATATATAACAAACCCCAAGGGCTTGCTAGAGCAGCATGAGGAGCTTAAAGATTTTTTTTTAATGTTTTAAAGTTTATTTATTTTTGAGAGAGAGAGACAGAGTGTGAGTGGGGGAGGGACAAAGAGAGAGGGAGACACAGAATCCGAAGCAGGCTCTGGGCTCTGAGCTGTCAGCACAGAACCCAAGGCAGGGCTTGAAATCACAGCCCTCGAGATCATGACCTGAGCCCAAGTTGGACACTTAACTGACTGAGCCACCCAGGTGCCCCTTAAAGAATTTTTGAATACCAAGGAGTAGGCAGGCCTGTTCCTTGCTCCAGAGAGAGGCACTTTATCCTCCAAGGCCTGAACAAACCTGCTTCTGCTTTAATGGTGGAAGTGCACACACTGCCTTTCTTACCCACAGCTGTTTGCTGTACAGACATCCTGAGAAGACCAAGAAGAACAAAAGCAGTTGTGTCTTTGGTTGAATGACATTCAAAAACATAAAAGACCCTGAACCATTACCTCCCAGTGATAACATCACCATTTTTTAAAATGTCTCAGAAGGGGCGCCTGGGTGGCTCAGTTGGTTGAGCGTCCGGCTTTGGCTCAGGTCAAGATCTCACAGTTCGTGGGTTCAAGCCCCGCATCTGGCTCTGTGCTGACAGCTAGCTCAGAGCCTGGAGCCTGTTTCACATTCTGTCTCCCTCTCTCTCTGACACTCCCTTGCTCATGCTGTCTCTCTCTGTCTCTCAAAAAAAAATTAAAAAAATAAGCCTATTAAAAAAAGTCTCTGAAGATCCCATTAGAGGAAAGCAAAATCATAAAAGTACTAAATATCAACCGATTGTAGCAAACATTTGTATTGTACAACTATAGTGAAAACATTAGGAAGTGAGCCCCAAAGAAGTATATTCTACATGCCCGTATGAATATACTTAATAAATAAAAATCAAAATATGTGATGTCTCCATTACATGTTGCACATCTCTTCTCATTACATGCAGTACTTAGCTGATATTGTCACCAGCTCTAGACCTGAAGGCCTGACCTTTCACTTACTTGGACACACCAATCTTAGTCCCACATTTTTCCTTAAACTCTTCTTTCCAGTTTATGTTTTACTTTCAACAAAAGACCCAAGAGGCATAGCATCCCACATTGGAAACCAAGACTACCCCTCTAGTAATGAGTCTCTGGACAAAGAGTTCCAAAGAGATCCACCTAGATCAGTTTGAATTTAACCTTCAACTCACGTCTATGCAGAAGGATGATAGAGTGACCCATGAATGACTGACAGTTACCTTTACCTCATTATAATACTAAAATCACCATGCAAGGAGAAGCACAAGCCTCATTTATCTAATATACAACGTATGTTTAGGCATGTTTACTTAAGGGATATGTGCCGTGTTATGCCACCTCTATATACAATGACAATCTGCCCTATCTAAATATTCATCCTAATCCTAATTAAAAGATGTCCATTCACCTTGTTCAGAAAGTCATGGCTCTGGAAGTTAGTTCCCATGATCTCATTATTCGTTGCAAATAAAGTTTCCTTTGTGGGATACCTCTACGAGGTATGGTTTTTGCCTGTGACTGACCAAAGAGCAAACTCACTCCAGTTTGGTTCCAATATGCCTAATAATTGTCTCCTTTCATTAGAATTGGACATGTACCGAGATGACACATCATATTGATTTCAATCATGACTGGATCCCAAACACCTTGCACAGTGCTGGCTCATGATCAGGGTTCAAGAAATATCAGTACAAAATGTAAATATATAACATACAGTAGTTTATAGAACAATTATGATTATAAAGTTATAAATTACTAAATTGACTTTTTAAATTATTTATTTTTGAGAGAGACAGAGAGATTGAGTGGGGCTGAGAGACAGAGGGACAGAGGATCTGAAGAGGGCTCTGTGCTGACAGTAGAGAGCCCTATACTGGACTCCAACTCACAAACCATGAGACCATGACCTGAGCCAAATTTGTATTCTTAAAGGACTGAGCCACCCAGGTGCCCCCTAAATTGACATTTCTCAGAGAAGTCTGACACTGTAAAAGTTTTAAGGGCTACATTGAGACCTACTTATTTA
>PISW01008132.1:0-78265 GCA_004023785.1 Mungos mungo
ACACCCAGGGGGTCAGAGCTGGCGCGTTCTTTCCCGGAAGAGGGGAGGGGGAAGCGTTTCCTGAGAAATTGCTAGTCTGGCCCCTAAAATCCTTGTGGCTCTTTGCAAGAAAACACGTTCCCACAGTGATTGGAAAGAATTCTCCCAGTTAAGTCCCTTTTATCAGAAAGGAATACTATCCCCCAAGTGACCAGCTCGTAGAAAACAGACATTGTGATTCATAGAATGAATGTTGGCTGTGATTCCCTGGCTCTTTGAGAACAAGTCAACGCAGGTCACTCCGAACGTTCCATTTAGAATCTTGGGATCTGAATCCAGCACAAAATATGGTCTAATTTGGGAGTTCAAAAAAAAAAAAAGAACCAGCACCATATTCTATGAAAAGCAACTGGTTGACTCCATTGCAGAATCAACACTAATGGGTTATTTGTGAGTATATCTGCCTGTTCCCCCCCCACCACTCTTTTTAAGATTTGCATTGTTTTGACGTGAATGTATATGGTAGAAAAATTTTTAAAGATTATTAAAAAAATAAAATTTAGTTTTTAATGTTTATTTATTTTTGAGAGAGAAAGAAGGAGAGAGACAGCAGGGGAAGGAAGAAAGAGAGGGAGACAGAGAATCTGAAGCAGGCTCCATGCTCCGAGCTCAGAGCTGTCAGCCCAGTGCCCAATGTGGGGCTCAGACTCACGAACTGTAAGATCATGACCTGAGCTGAAGTTGGATACTTAACCCACTGAGCCACTCAGGCGCCCCTAAGATTTTAAGTAATCTCTACACCCAATGTGGGGCTTGAACCTGCAGCCCTGAGGTCATGAACGGCATGCTCCACCAGCTGAGCCAGCCAGATGTCCCATGAAGATACACATTTTTTATCAGAACGACGGTGACTCAAATCAGAGAAGGGAAATAGGATTTGAATTCACTGAGTCCCCGGTAACTTTGAGCCACTATTTGAATCTGGCCTCTGTTTCTCCATTTGTAACACAAATGACCTGAACTAAGTTATCTTTCTCATGCTGCTATTTAAGAAGAAGAAAACTAATGTCACTGGGGCAGAGATTTATGCCCTGATTACCTAGAATGGCACCGTCCAGGAGAATGTTCCAGATCATAGAAATGCTCTTGTGTACCCCACGTGTGTGCTCTCTCATTCGGCAGCTGGGGCCACAATAGGGGCAGCAACTGAGGAACTGCGTTTTAAAATGGATACAACGGAGCTTTACAATCGCTACAATGTAACTCACTGAACGGTCCGTGACAGCATGCGGCTAGAGGCGTGGTACTTAGGAAGCTGCAAGCTGGCAGACAGAGCATGCTGTTTCCTCCGCGGGCCTCAGTTTTCTCAACAGAAAAAGAGAATTTGGGATAGATTAGGGCTTCCTAAAATCTTCCACCAAAGTGCAAAGTTCCAGTCGGGATCTGGTTAGGAAAACAAGCCATTCCAGGTATTTCAAAGAAAGGGATGCCGTGTAGGGAACTGGGTGTTTGCAAAGCCTCCGGAAACCCTGGGGCCCATGGCATCAGGAGAGGCTGGATCCAGCCTTCAGGTTTGTTACCCGGAGTGCAATTCAAAGACCAACAAGCTGGTGATGTCTCCCAGAGGCCAGAAAACTGTAGAAATCGCACTGGTGGCTGGCAAGGAAACGGGGGGCGGCCACAAAAAGTCACCTGTGCCCACGCCCACGGACCCTCTGAGGCTGCCAGCGAAGCAGGCGTGGCTTCTGTCTTCCAAAGGTCCCACGAGAGCTTCCCATCGGCGGCACGGGGGCTGCAGACAGCGCCCTGGAGGCCGGGAGCCGGGAGAATCACAGCTCGGGCTTCTAGCCCTGTGGTGCGGGGAGGTGGAGACGACGTGGACCCTTCCCATCAACACCCAGGAAATGCTTCTACCACCACCAGGGGGCGAACGTGTGCCCAGAGGTCGGAGGCAGGTGCGTGCGGGGTCCCTGCCTCACGGACAAGATTGGCGTCGCCTGCACGGCCTCCGCACTCCCGTCTCTGCGCAGAGACCCTGAATTCCCACGGTGCCGTCCTGCTCCCTGGCTCAGTCCTTTCGCTCTGGGTCGGGTGCTTTACGTCTGTGTCCGGAGGTGGCCTGGGGACTCAGGATGCGCAAGGGAGTGCTGATCTCACGTGCGCCCTGCCAGAGCGCTGGGGTCAGGGATGGGCATGCACCCATTTAAATCAGAGACCCGGTGGTCATGGAACCGGAATTTCTCTGTTTGCCTGGGGAGCTTAAGGAGAGACGATGCAAGGCCGGAGCTCAGGCAGCCATCCTGCCTCCGAGAGGGCAGTTTCTGCCTGACAGGAGGGCCAGAGACAGGGAAGTGGAGGTAAAAGACGGGGTTATGGTATCAATGCTGCAGCCCCCCAAAGTCACGTCTGAAATCCCACGTCTCAGAGGGATGGTATTGGGGCTCTGGGCCCTTTGGGAGGTGATTTGGTGGTGAGCCTAGAACCATCAAGAACGGGACAACTGCTTCTATGAAGGAGACCAGCGCCTTCCGCCCTGCAAGGATGCGGCAGGAGAGGTCCCGCTGCAGCCCGGGTGCTGCTCCCAGAGCTGCTCCCCGTTTGTCATGAGAAATGACTAGAAACAACGCAGCACGTAGGTGGGTTACTGACTCTGGTAATATTTGGTTCACCTCTTGACTTAAACTGGATTCAAAGCACTTCGAGAGGGTATCTGGGCTGTTCTTTCTGCTCTCTCCGAAGTGAAGAGACACAAATATTTGCTATGCCTTCTTGTTAGCGGACAGGAAGCCTTTATCCAGGAGAATAATAGTAAAGTAAACTTTTAATAATAATAAAATAAACTCTCCAAAGTTTTACATAGAACTAGCAGCCGAGATTCAAAAAAAAAAAAACTGTTTTGGTGGTTTATTTCATTTAAAATACTTCCCTCGACCCCAACAGCAAAATTAATATGTATTTGCAAAAAGTCCAAGCATTACAGATGTAAAGCAGATTTTACTTCTTAAAATGTTCATTCAAGTCACTTGCCAAAATTTTAAGCTGTAATTTTATGCTAATTATTTTTTATCCACTTTTATTTTATTTAAACATGTTCTCTAAAATATTTTTTAAGGTTTATTCATTATTTAGAGACAGAGAGAGACAAAGCATGAGCAAGGAAGGGGCAGAGAGAGAGGGAGACACAGAATCAGAAGCAGCTCCAGGCTCTGAGCTGTCAGCACAGATCCTGACACGGGGCTTGAACCCACGAACCACGAGATCATGACCTGAGCCGAAGTCGGTCACTTAACCAACTGAACCCCTGGGCGCCCCTTAAACATGTTCTTAAATAACCAAGCGATATAGTAATTAAAGTTTTGAAAATAATATTCCATTTATAATGTAGGGAGTGTCAGTTCCTGCTTCTAGGACCACCAGGTTAACAGACTTTGGAGCCTATTCACACGAATGCCCGCGTATGTTATTTTTATTTCTTTTTAATAAACTGGAGAATGAGCCTTACTTCCTGTTTTATTCCTTCTTCACTTACGTATAGACTCTGGGCGCTCTCCATGCTTATCCGCGTGGATCTTTTACTCTTGAACGGCTGTAGGTTTTTCTTTTGGGTCAGAGTTGACTTAACCAACCCCCTCTCCGTGACCACGCGGGTTGTTTCCAGCACTTGGCTGTGACAGACGGAGCCACGGTGAAAATCCTGGGGCGGGGATTTCGGCACGTTTACGGGAGTATTTCTCAGGATAAATTTCCTGAAGAAGAATTTTAAGTCGGAAAATAGGTGCTTCCTTAAAAAATACTTATTGGATGCAACAGTCATGAATCTGTCACTTGGCGCACCCAAATGGATTTCCTCATCCCGACCCTACCACGTACCACGTGATGTTCTTAGAGCTACCTACATTCTTCACAGCTGGTTTTCAAAATTTTTTAATGTTTATTCTTTATTTTTGTGAGAGAGAGAGAGAGAGGAGGCAGGGGAGGGGCAGAGAGAGAAGGAGACACAGAACCTGAAGCAGCTCCAGGCTCCGAGCTGTCAGCACAGAGCCCGACGCGGGGCTCGAACTCACGGACTACGAGATCATGACCTGAGCCGAAGTCGAATACTTAACCAATTGAGCCCCGCCCCCCCCAACCAGTGGCCGTTTTTTTTTTTTTTTTTTTAAGCAAAACTCCAGGCTGTGCCTAACTGTCATCACGAAACACGTAAGCCACAGCCCCTTGAAGGTGAGCCGCCACCTCAGAGCCGGCGCTAACGCCTGTCCCTCCTCCATCTCCTGGTCTCGGGGATAATTCTAATCTCCTGACGTGCTCAGCCTCGCCCAGCATCCACGGTAGCCGCAGGGCTGGGACAGCCAGGACTTGGCAGTGCCCCTTCCTGCTTAACTCTTGGGACAAACACAGTCTCGTTCCAAACCGGAGGGGCCGCAAAAGGAGCAGCTGCTTTGCCTGGACGGCGCGAGGCCGCCCGGTGATGTCGGAGTCGCCATATTGTTTCCAAAAACCAGGAAAAAGGGCCGTCTTGATCTTCCACGGCTTCGGTTCTGGGAGGCGACCCCTCCCCCCGCACCCCTCCCTCCGCACCTGAGCTCCCGCCGTCCGCGGTGCCCCGCTCTCAGACCTGGGACGTGGGCAGAGTCCCCGACGGGCAAACACGCGGCCCTCCCCCGGAGAGGCGCCGCGCTCAGCCCGGACACGCCGCTTCAGCGCCAGGGTCGCACGCCCGTTTGGAAAGGGCCGCCCCGGGTCTCCTTCTGCACCAGCAAACCTGAAACGTCCATGTGGTTGGCTCAGTTGCACCCGTTTGGGGACGGGGGTCAGCAGCCGGTCTGGCCAGGGCTGAGCCATAACTGGGTTTATGGCTGTCGCCGGCCCCAGGGACACCGGGGGCATTGCCAGCTCGGCGTGCGGGCACAGTGAGACGGGCCTCTGGGAATGGAGACGCGGGGGGCACGACAGGACACGCGGACACCGTGCTGCAGGGGAGGTACCAGACGTGAGCCCGGAGCCACCCCCATCCGAGACGTAGCAAGAGCCTGACCCAGGGGCCGGTCAGCAGTGACGGGCTGGTGGGCTGGCTAACAAGACTCGAACAAGCCGGTCAGTGCCACTGTCCACACTAGAGGTCGGCTCTGGGGGCGTGGGGGCTCTGGGGGCGTGGGGGCCCCAGGAGCAGGGCAGCTCCCCACGGGCCAGGCGGTGTCCCCCCCCCCCTGCCCCGGCTGCAGGCACGGCGCCACCAGCCTCTCTCGTGGGGCCTTGCGACACCCTTGGCTCCTCGCCCTGATTCCAGCTGCGTCTGTTCTCAGAGCTTCAGTCCCCACAACCGTGCCGTCCAGGAGAACGTTCTGCAACCACGGAATGTTCTAGAACCGCACCCTCCCATGTGGCCCCCACATGTGGCTATTGGAGCACTCGAAACGTGGCTGGTATGACTGAGGAGATGACCTTGACTTTCATCCAGTTTTAACGATTCTAATTTAAATGGTTGCACATGGCCGGTGGGTCCGTGTTGGACAGTGGGACCCGAGGCCCCTGGCCTTTGCTCCCCGACACCACGGTGAGTGCCCGGCCGGGTGCAGCCTGCCCTGAATGGTGACCTGAGCTTATCTGCTTCTTTCCTGCTGGTTTGTTCGGATCCTAGATTTGCGAGAGTTAAGTGAGAACTCCGCTCCTCAGCAGGTGCCCCTCAGCTCCCCAAAGGGCACCAGCCGGACCCGCCTGCCCTGCTCTCCGGATGCCTAAAAATAAACAGTAAGTCTTCAAAGTAATAAAATATCCAGTTCCTGCTCAAAATTCCCAACTACCTCATCTCCATCATCATGACTACATCTGCATCATCTATCATCCGTTTATCTTTGTCCACACACTATCTACCTGTGTTGTCTGTCTATCCGTCTTCCATCCATCCATCCATCCACCCATCCAATATATGGATGTTATCTATCCATCCATCCATCCATCCATCCAATATATGGATGTTATCTATCTATCCATCCATCCATCCATCCATCCATCCAGTATATTGATATTATCTACCCACTCATATCTACTGTCTGACTATCTATCATCTGTCTATTCTCTACCATCATCTCCGCCCAGCCAGCATCTACTCAAGGCAGGATGTAAGCAAGGTCCACACACATCACACGTGCCGTCAGCGCCCCACTCTTCATTGCTAGGCTGTGGGTCTCACCCCCGGAGCAGTGATGCGCACGGAACCGGGGACCCTCCCGTTTCCCACGCCGGCTCCCGCGGGGACGGACGCCTCCTCCCCCGCCGCACGTCCTGTCCGCCGCCTTATCTCTCCATCGGTTGCTGAGGATGCGCACGCCGAGCTTGGAGCCCGGAGCCCAGAGCTGGCAGCCGGACCATCTGATAGGATGCCCTCGGGGAGGTTTCAGCTCCTCGTCATCCTTGACGTCCTGGCGCCAAGCTCGGCCCAGCCCGCCGCCGAGCACAGCCGTCGGGCCCACAGCCCTGTCTCACATGCTCGGACACGGCCAGGCCACATCACGAGAATCCCGAGCACCTGGGAAAACACCCCAGGTCCGGTCAGACTGGATTGCGCCTGACTTCCCGGAGGCCGGGAGCCCGTGTCGGCCCCGGCAGCCCCGGGTGCAGTCTTCGGGGCTGGCTGCTCGAGGGGGCGGCCCTTCCCACGGAGACGGGGCTGGGAGGCCGCCCTGTGGCGGCTGGGAAACAGCCCCCGGGAGAGCCGTTGGCTCTTGTTTCCCTCAAAAGGTGAAACTGTTACTTCGGTTTGTCCATCTTGCACCCCTCTCCTGCCCAGTCCATCATACCTGTGTCACTACAGCCCGGCGCGATTCTACCCTATTTATTGTGTGCATAGACCGCCTTGTCCAATCCTCACGACGATTTTTGTGCCTTATCACTCCTGTTGTCTGTGAATGAGGAAGGGAGCCCAGAGAGGTTAAGTTACTTGCCCAAAGTCACACAGCTGGACTGGGGTTTGAACCTCAGTCTTCTGAATCCAAAGTTAGGAAGGAACTGACCGTCCAACAGACCCTTTTCCTTCCCGGAGGGGAAGGCCCTGGGACATCCAGAGGTGGGGGAGTGGCAGGGCCGGGACGGAGCCTGGGAGGACCCCACGGATGCTGTGGGGACAGCGACCCTCTCCCCAAGGCCCCGCCCAGGCTGTGGGCCCGGCCACACGGGGTCCTCTTGTTCCAGTGGCTTCTGTCTCTCTGCAGCCTGAGCCCCATGTGCCGCACGGGGACCGAGTCTGAACTCCAGTCAGGACCCCAGGGCGCACATGCTGGCGCCCTGTTACCGCAGAGGAGACTGAGGGTCACAGAGCACCGTGACCCACTCCGCGGCCAGGGTGGGCGGGGTTCAGAGCCTGGGGAGCCTGGGTGTGTCTGTGCCCATCGGGGAGGCCGCTCTCCGCCAGCTGCGGAGGGTCAGAAAAACAGATGCCTCTGGACTCCCAGAGACTCGTCCGGTTCGTCTGGGGTGGGTTTCAAAGCGCCCAGGCGCTTCCTGTGTCCAGCCAGGGTCTAAAGCCCTGATGCCTGCGGCGGGGTCCCCGGGCTGGCGGCATCACCGGGGGGCTGCTCCACCCAGACCCCCTGAGTGGGCAGCACCTGCGTTTTCCACAGACGCCCAAGTGCTCTTCCCTCTTGCCTCACAAACAAAAAGCCACCAATAGCCTGGGAAGCAACCAGCCGTCGCCCCCACCCCTGGGCTTTGACTCAAGCGACGGGTCCAGGGTGTGACTGAATTCTGACCCGGGCTGGCCCTGCTGAGTTCGCTAGTTTGGGGTCACTCGCTGAATCAGAACGGGCGGTCCCCAGTGTGTCCCTTTCTTCAGCGCAGGAAATATCTGTATTTGTTAACTGAACACATGAAAAGAGCTCATGACACAAAGCGACCGCTTTGCAGGGCTGTCACCTCTCACCGCTCTGTCCGGGTTGGGGACATCCCCCGCCCCCCCGCCCCTCCCTGCGGACCTGGGAAGAACAGACACTGTGCCCGAAAACGTGAGTTTAGGGAAAAGTGACTCTTACCAGGAGCGCAGTAGCTTTGGGGACACTTACGGTGGAAGGACTCCCCAGCGGCGTGCGCGTGGGTTTCAGGGAACTAGAGTAGAAGAAACGAGCCTGGAAGAGAATGGAGGATTCCAGGCCACAGCAGAGGCGGTGGGAGTGTGGTTCCGGCCACAGCGGGGCGAGGCGGACGCGCTCCCATCGTGCGTGCGGTACAGGCGGGAACAGAAGTCCACCCGGAAGGGCATGTTTGTGGCGCGTCCCCTCTTACCCTGGTGTCCCCCCCGCGCTGTGGGCGTTCCTATCATCTTACTTTAAGGGGAGGGGGCCGGGGGCGAGAGGGCTTCTGGGAGGTTTGTGAAAAGCTGCGGAGCCCGAAACGGAGACAGCACCCGCCCTGTCCACCTGCTCGGCTAAAGCCCGTGCCCCCAGCCGGCCCTGTGGCACCGAGAAAGCTTCGTGGTGGCCAGACTCTGGAGCCTCAACCCCCTCTCCACTTGCAGAAGCCGCCTGTCACCCCTCAGCGCCTGGATCACCCCTGAAGGACCCGCCTATGGAGGAGACGGTTGGGCTGCCCCACGTGGTTTCCACGAAGACCTCCGGCCCAGTCCACCCCAGGAGCCGTGCGCGGCCTCGTGGGAACCCAGCCAAACCCTGACCTTGGGATTCCCCCGTGGGTCTGCGCCTTCACCTCCGCCCCCCAGAGCCACGCAGCCCTGCGGTCTCCTCCCCGCGTCCTCACGACAGACCGGTCCCTGATTCTCAGATCTGCTGGGACCACAGGCTCCTCTTCTACCTCCTCAGCCCTGACGAAGTCATTCCTTGGCCTCACTGAGGCGTCTGTGTCCTGACTGTCAGTCACCTCCCGCGCTTCCTAGAGTTTCTGCCGTCTATCGCTTCAACATGTCGCTTACCGACACCCTCGACGTGGGCAGCTCCCAGGACCCAGAAAAGGCAAGGAAAGGAAGAGGAAAAGAATCCTTCCCCAGAGCCTCTAGAAGGAATGGGGCCCTGCTGACGCCTCACGTTAGCTGCAGAGAGCCAGGGCCGGGCCACCGCCTCCGGAGCCATGGAGAGCAGCTCTGTGCTGTCTGGGGCCACCGAGCCGGCGGAAGTCGGCTGCAGGAACAAAGACTAGTGTGTCCTCTGTGTCTGCGCAGTTATGCGAGGGGCTGTGGTGCAGGGCGGCCTGCCCGGCCCCTGGGTCCCATTTCTACCCGTGCACCCCCTTCTTCCAGCAGCGGCACGCACCTGCTGCTCCCCACCTCACCTGGAGGGGCCCCAGGCACCCACGTCGCCCCAACATTGGGCAGCCTGTGGCCACAGCCAGCGGCTGTGAGGTGCCACCGTCAGGGTCCCCACCTGGAGCAACTTGGTGTCCATGGCCAGCGACCATGAGGTGCCATCGGGATCCCCACCCCGGGCAACTTGGTGCCCACAGCCAGCGGCTGTGAGGTGTCACCGTCGGGGTCCCCACCTGAGCGACTCGGTGCCTGCTTCCGTCCCTCCTCCGAGGGTCTCCGGAGAGCGCCCCCGGTCAGTGCGGCAGGACCCACTGAAGGACGGAGCCACGCCTCTCGGTAGCCAGTGATGGGCACACAGGAGTCCCTACCCTGACCCCGTCCTGCTCTGTGTGGCGGTGGAAGCCTCCGGAACGAGAGCGTGAAGCACAGTCTAGTTGTTAGTTAGGAAACAGCCTGTTGGAAAGGGAAGTGGGCGGAGTCCCAACAACTACGATGCCTCCAGCATCAGCCGTGTTTTGACGTCTCTGCGTGTTTTCACTTTCCTTCCACAACGTGGCTGGGGTCATTCATTCGAATGTACAGACGAGCATCGTGAGGCCCAGAGGGGCCAGGTAAGCCCACCAGGGCCACACAGCCCCTGGCCGGGAAGGCAGGGACGTGCACCCCGGTCTCGCCAACTGCCCTGTCCACGCGTTTTTCCTCCAGATACTCCGTCCCTCCAACTCTGGTCCCGGCTCAAGGAAAGGGTCCTCATGGGTTAACCAGATGATGAGGTTCGTTCGGGCGGATGAGACTCTCTGGCTGCGCGGAGGCCAGAGGATGACGAGGGACCCTGGCTGTGTGAGGGCTCAGACCCCACGGGTCAAACCCAGAGGAAGGCAGCCCGACCCTGAGGAACCAAGCCAACGAGGTCGTGAGTTCGGGGAGGCGGCACAGCGGCGTGAGGACCCCGTCCCCCCCCGCCCCTACCCCGGCCCTGGGTTGGCCCGGGGAATGGGGACTTGGGAGCCCAAGACGGCAGAGCACCGGCTGTCAGGGGGTGGAACCCGCGTGTGCGCTCCAGCCTTCTCTCGGAGGGGCCGCCCAAGGGGAGTGAAGACCCGATCCTCACAGACTTGCTTCTCACTAACAGCCCACGCCGGGGGGGCGGGGGGGGGAGGTCCCGCGTCCACACTCGGGCGCGTGGACACCCAGAGCGGGCACGTCCACACGGCGAACAGCGCCCAGCAGTAAAGAGGGGCAGCCACGGCCCATGCGGCCAGAGGAGGCGTCCCAGGGACTGTGCTGCGGGAGGAGGCCGCTCCGAGGACGGGGCTGCGTCTGGCTGACGGATTCCGGACGGAGCAAAGCCCATCAGCAGCCACAGCCTGGGGCGGGGAGGGGGCGGCGGGGCTACGGGTCAGGGCACCTGCAGCTTCCTGGTGTGACGGGAATGCTCGGGGTCTCAGCCGGGACCAGGGTCACCGGCCCCCCACATGTGAGCTGGGCGCCTTGTTTTACGTAAATTACATCTCGAACAAGTTCTCGAACGGGCCTGTTTGCAGACAGATCCGGGTGTGAGTGGAGAGCGCCTCGGACAGTGACAGGCCTGGGACACGCGTCACAGCCCCTGGGCTTGGCCCGCCCCCTGGAGGGCAGGAGGCTGGGGACGCTGGGCTGGGCCCCCGGGGCCTCTGTCTCCCCGGCCAGTGCCCAGCACGATGGGCGTGGCCCGGCCTCCCCAGGACTCGGCAGGAAAGTTCCGGTCCCCAGGCTGCCCTGGGCCCTGGCGGGAGGCCCCTGTATCCCAGGCGTGCCCCTGGCACCCTTCGGGGCCTCCTTCAATCCTGCCTCTCCCTCTGGAGCCTCCGTTCCAAGTCACTCTCTGTCCCTGGCCACTCCCAAGCCTGCGTGTCTTTTCACTCTGGGTTGGAATCCCGACTTTTCTGTCTCCCTTACAGGCCTGGACCCCCTGTCCCCGGGCCTGCAGCTGGAGCCCCAGTTCGCGGTCCGGGGACCGGCACCTTCCCAGGGCCCCAGGGCCCTCCTGCCAGGTGATTTCAATTTGCAGTGACCTTGAGCAAAGCATCATTCTATGTGAACAATGTGTGTGTCCGGTTACATTTTAATTACTGACTCAGGTCCCAGAGGGATCCAGAGCTGACAGCGAAAGCCTGGTTCCTGCCACCTTCTCCCCCAGCCTGCAGCCGCCCCGTGGCCGGTGGCCCCGCCCACAGCCTCCCACGACCCCGCCCTTCCGGCCCCGTGGAGGCCATAAGGAGCCAGGAGCCTACAGCGTGGCTGTGGCTTCACTCTTTCCCAGGGCCGGTTTGCAGCACACGGGCCGTGTGGAAGCCGTGCCCACGCCGTCCATCCGACCCTCACGCTGGCGTGGCCCCCTTGACACCGGCCTTGGGGTGGCAGCAGGGGTTCTGGGTACCCACCCAGGGGTGGTCTTTCCTGCTGCCTAGGAGTCTGCGGAGCGCGGGGACCACCGGCCTCGGCCCGGTGTTCCAGAGCCTCATCCAGACGGCGGGACTGGGGGGAGCGGTGTCTCCCTGTCATCGCGTGGTCTCTCCACCGGGTCGCCCCAGCACGGCGGCCGCAAGGAAGCCAGATCTCAATGAGGCGGCTCAGGGCCCAGGTGTCCTGAGAGCCCAGGGCAGAAGCTGTAGGCGAGGAGCCCGAACCTGGTCCCCGGCGCGGGCGCCGCCCCACACCCAGAGCTCGGGAGCTTTGCCCTCACGGATCTGAAAACTGCATCTCTGGTAACGACACGGGACCAACATGCCGGTGAAAACCTGGAGAGGCTGAGCGCCACCGGCTGCCCTCGGCACAGGCTTCGCCGTCCTGTTTGGGTCAGCTGGCCGTTGACTTGGAGAAACCCGCTGCGGTTCTAGAAGGAGGGGCTGGCGAGGGCGGCCCGGGCCCGAGCTCTGCGTGACCCCCACCTCCCACCAACGTGCCGAGCGGGGCGCCCAGGCCTCACTGTGATGGAGGTGCTCGCTACAGCCGTGCGCATCCCTGAGTGCCATGGACGGGGACGTGGGGACCCGGATGGGCCCCCTCGGGGGCACCGCCCTGCCCCGCACCTCCTCTCCCCACTGGGCTCCCCAGAGATCGGTGGGACCCCCACCAGTGAGGTCACAGAAAACCGGGGGCTTCCCAGAGGAGGAATAAGTCCACCCCACCCTACGGGGCGCCTTGAAAGGACGTTGAATTTTGGGGTGAGACCGAGCAGTTGGGGTGCCTCTCTCCCCCCTACACATTTACCAGCTGACCCAAGGGGTGTGTTTTAAGGACGTCTGGCTTTAGCACAAAGGGGTTTTCTTCCCTAAGACACAAATGCTGGCATTTAACCCGAACAACTTTGGATGGATTTGTTTTCTTCCCTCTTTTGGGAGAAGAAAAGTCATCGATGGGGCAAACACAGACGTGCTTGACGTGCAGGTCAGGCCCGGTGGGTGGCCTCGCCCGGAAGTCTCGGCCGGAAGCGCCCACAGGGTGCTCCTCCCGCTGCGAACGGAAGGCAGCTGATGACAGAGGGTGTCAACGTTCAAACCCGGGTTCAGTCCCGGGGGACATTCGCGGGGTGTTTCCACGTGATCCCTTAACGACAGGGCGTGCGGAGAAGGCCCTCCAAGTTCTGTGGTGAAAACCCAGAAGCCAGCTCCGTCATCGACCCGCAAGCACCGTCGGAGTCCTGGTTAGAGGTGACGGACAAGGCTCTTCCTGACTCGTCCCACTTCAGTCCTTTGGCGAAGACACTCGCAGCCCCGACCGCGGGCCCGGACTGGTGTGAGCCGCGCTCCGGAGTCACAGGAGGTGGCGTGGCACCCACCTGGGCCCCTGGGGGGGCTCATGTGCAGACCCCGGTCACCGCACTCAAGGAGGTCAAAGAGCTGTGTGGAAAAGCCGCCGGAAGGCGTCCTGCTCTCCAGGCCCCCCACCCTGGGGTCCCCACCAACATCAACCGGGAGCCAGGTGAGCAGGCCGACCCGCTGGGTGTCCCAGCCTGCACCTCGAGGTCCTGGGCGACGCCGTGTGGGTCCCTGCCCATCTCTGCACGATGCCCGGATTTGGGAGCAAAACAAACATTGTCACCGGCCGAAACCGTCATGTTCTGGAGCCTGGAGCGGGCCGGCCTGGCTTTGCTGGGTCTCAGCTGTGAGTCGTCTCATAAGATGATGAGTTTGGTTTTCTATCACGTATCTAAAAACATGGAGGAAACGTCTTCTAAATCACGGGTGGACTTCACGGAACATAATCATTTCAAAGCACAAGTCGGTTGCATTTAGCGCATTAGCAGTGCGTGCAAAACGTCACCTCGGTCCCGAGTTCTAGAATGTCTCCGTGCCCCGACAGAAGCGGGACTCGGCGATGTTTCCTCTTGCTCCTCCCGCAGCCCCTCCCTTCCCCCCCATCTCCGGATCTCCTTTTCCCGACACTCCATGTACGAGGAATCCCACGCATGTGGCTGTTTCTAGCAGGCTGCCTTCCCGGCCATGAAGTTTCCAGGGTTCACCCAGGTGGAGGCGGCATCGGGGTTCCGCTCCTGCCTGCGCTCAGGGACGCCCTGGGGACACAGAGACAGACCACGCTTGGTTTTGCCGTTCCTCGCCCCCTGGACACGTCTGCGTCGTTCCCACTTCCTGGCCGTCGTGAACACCCACGCGCGTGTTTGAGTCTCTGTCTTCAGGCCTTTGGGGATGGACGTGGGGGGGACGTGGTTGGGGAGATGGCCCCGGTCGTGCGGTTTTCAGTCTCACGCCGGTAACACAGAGAGGCCAGGGGTCTCTCACGGAGCCCCCTGAGGCGTCAAGGGCACCAGGGAAAACACGATGTTTAAAGCCTGTTATTAAGGGGCACCCGGGTGGTTCAGTCGGTGGAGCGTCCGGCTTCGGCTCAGGTCATGATGTCACATTCGTGGGTTCGAGCCCCGCGTCGGCCTCTGTGCTGACAGCTTGGAGCCTGGAGCCTGCTTCGGATTCTGTGTGTCCTTCTCTCTCTGTTCCTCCCCCTGATCACACTCTGTCTCTCTGTCCATCTCTCTCTCAAAAATAAACATTAAAAAAGTTAAAAAAATAAATAAGTAAGACCTATTATTATGGTGCCTAAGCAATCAACTCCTTACCCTAGAAAACGGTGTGCAAGAGCGGTGTGGGCAACGCTTTGTGCCTCAGATTTACGGAAGACAGTTGACGGCATTTAGAAACACGGTTACCTGCCGGAGGTCAACTCTGTAAAACTGCCACCTGTCTGGGTCATGACAAGCGCAGGCCAGCAGCTTCCCGGGGCTCCACCCAAAATCTGTCCGGGGCGCCCTCGGCTGCCCAGGACGCTGACCATGTGCTTGAGCCAATGAGGCCGAGCCCTGAGGCCTGATGCTCTCGTGCGAGGAGGCTGTCCAGGCTGGGCCGTCCCCACGCCGTGGCCACTGAGGGGACTGGGTGTCCTTCCAGCTCACGAGGAAGCCGGCACCTCAGGCACGGGACCAGCCAGAGCGAGGGAACAGGGTCTGCCAAGACTCCATTAGACATGCATGCACACCCACATACCCGTGTGCGTGCATTCTCGCGCCCATGCGCACGCGCACACACACACACACACGCACGCACACATGGCCTCCTGGGAACCCACTCTGCGGACAGTCATCTGCTCACATCGTTGGCCAGGACAGGGTCGTCTGGCCACCCTGAACCGCTGTTTAATTTTAACAGATGTTTTGCTCGGGGATAAGTTTAGAGTCACAAAGGAATTGTCAAGACGGCACGGAGTGTGCCCGTCACCCCACGCCCAGTTTCCCCAAACGCCTTCATCTTCTGTGATGACGGCACGTTTTCCAAACTAGGAGGTCCGCACTGCGAGTACCGTTTACCGAACCCCAGGCTGCCGGTCTCACCCAGGAGCCCTCCCCGAGTCCAGGCTCCGTGTCTCCTTAGCCCCTGCTGAGCTGCATGATTTCTCAGACTTTCCTTGCTTTTCCTGACCTTGACGGTGTCGAAGAAGACTGGATGGAGATTTAGAATGTCCTTCAACTCGCATCCATCTGTCAAACTGGGTTTTTTCTCATGGTCAGACCGAGGCGTGCGTTGGGGGAAGCACCATAGAGATGAGGCTCCTCCCCTCACGGCATCGGGCGGGGAAGCATCTCCATGTGACCGTCACCGGGGACGCCGGTTAGCACGGTGTCTGCCCAGATTCTCCACCGTCCGGCTCCGGCTACTTCCCTGCCGACGCTCTGTTCCTCGGAAGCAAGGCCCCTGGCTGAGCTCACGTTCAAGGGTGGGGTTCAGCTCTGCTGCCTGGAGGGAGAACACCTATATCCACATGTAAAATTCTTCCCCAGGGAAGGAGGATGGCTATACTAGTGCCCTGGATGAGGGGGTGCCCGGGGGCTCAGTTGGTTAAAATCCGACTTCGGCTCAGGTCATGATATCACGGTTCGCGGGTGTGAACCCCGTGTCGGGCTCTGTGCTGACAGCTCAGAGCCTGGAGCTGCTTCGGATTCTGTGTCTCCCTCTCTCTCTTTCTCTCTGCCCCTCCCCTGCTCACACTCTGTCTCTCGTTCTTCCTCTCTCAAAAGTAAATAAACATCAAAAAATTAAAAAAAGACCGGGGTCCTTCTGATCAGGAGGTCGGGGACCGTGGCTACGACCCCCTCAACTGTAAATGGAGACACCAACGTTTGCCTCACCCGCGCGGAGAAGAGCGAGTTCACATTCGATGCTGGGCTTTCCGGAAGTTTGCAGTGACGGCTGGGTTCTTATCTGGGGAGTTTATTCAAGACTCATGTCCTGGGGACTGGAAGGGACACTGGGACACTGGGGACAGTGCGGCAGACTCCGTGAGTCACCATCAGTGTTTGCTCCCCTCTTCCTTTGGTGATCGAACCCCAGGTTTCGGCAGCCACATACGTGGCTGCCCCGTGAAGGATTTCACTTCCCCGCCTGCCAGGCGCGGGCACGTGACGACCTTCCGGCCAGGGGGATACAGATGCCAGCAGCGTCCCCAGCGTCTGGACTGAGCCTCGGTCTCTGGGATGGACGTGTAGGAAGAAGAAACTCGGTGTTGCGTAGTGACCCATTAGACATAATACGACATCCTGCTTATGCAGCTCGGATGAAAAAAATTTAACAAAAAGACATTGGTGCTGGTGCTTACTTCTCACTCAGCTGGAAGGTTTGGGGAGGCTAGTCCCTGGGGCCAAAGCTGTGGCATCGCCATTGCGTGGAAGATTTCCTCTGGGTGCCCATAAACGCTGTGCCAATGAGTGACTCAGGTTGCCGTGAATCTAACCACAAAGGACCCGGACCGGGGTCCACCTCTTGCGGCTGGTGTCCTCCTGAGGAAGCCACTTCGGTGCACGGATCTGAGCGCCGGCACACACAGGTAATCAGGAAAACCACACGCATCCTGTGGGTAAGGCGCTCAGTACGGCGTCTGACGGGTCACGAGCGTCTGGATAACCTGTGCTTCCACTTTGGTTAGAGTCATTGTGATCATCACCGAAATGTTCGCCTTCCCCTATGTATTTATTTTTTGGTCTTTTTGTTAAACACGACTATAAGCTGCAATCCTAACGGTGCTCGTCTTAAATGGATGAAACCATTTCCAAATCTGGGGCGCGCGAGCCAGCTCAGGGCGTGGGAATCAGTCAGGGAGATGGTGCGCAGTCACTACGACACTTGGAAACACGTCCACCAGGAAGGAGAAAGCCCTGCTGCGTGTCACCGTCAGGAGGGAAAAGCAAGACGTGTCCAAGCGGCTCCAGAGTCCCCAGCGACAGCAGGCCCCCGTCAGAAGTGAGGCGCGGACCCAAGGACCCCCCGTCGGCCCCGGGGGACGGGCGACCGATGGAACCAGCCGCTCGCCGCTTCCTCGTAACCCGAGGAACACGACTTCTATCTACCACGTTACCCTTTCCATTTTTCTGTCAAGCACGAAGGCAGAGAGCCTCCCTGGAGAGGGCGGAATATTTGCTCTCAGCCCAGAGACCCCAAAGGACCAGAACTCTTCCCAGGATTACAGACAAGAAAAAAGAAGGCTGAACGGCCCAGCTCTGCTGGGTCTGGGTGTCCTTGTCAAGCCCACGCCGTGAGCTAAGGCCCCTGGCATTTGAGTCAATGAAAAATGAGTAATGCGCTTAGTTAAATATTTCCTTCCACCATGAAATCCTCGGTCACCCGAATTCCCTTCCCGACCTGACGTTTTCGCTGCTCCTTGTGACCGGCTGTCTGTGGTGGGCCTGGCGCTGAGTTCCGCGCGGACTCCGTCCAGCGTTCTGTGGGGCGCCTTTGAAACTGAACCCCTGCACCCACATGGCTTCCTTCCCCGGAACCACTGCGTCTCTGCTCGGCCGTCCCCTTAGAGCGGTAACTTCCATTTTTAAACAGCTGATAAAAATGTGGAGATGTTTGAACCCCGTCCAGGGAAGTCGACTTCCAAGCTATGCAGAGGGGAGAGGGGCGGGGGGATGGACAGGGCTGAGTCGTGGGCAGGACGGGGCGGTGCGTGGCGGCTCCGTCCTGGGACGGCGGGCTGGCCGGGCCTTCTGGGTCGCTGGCGGTCCGTTTCAGGCACACGCGCAGCCTCGGCAGCACCGTCCGGGGCTCATGGGATGACTGCGCACATTTCTGTGTGGTCTGAAGTG
This sequence comes from Mungos mungo, assembly GCA_004023785.1. Lineage (NCBI taxonomy): Eukaryota > Metazoa > Chordata > Mammalia > Carnivora > Herpestidae > Mungos > Mungos mungo. The sequence continues at coordinate 17,859 of PISW01008132.1, forward strand.
CTCCTACTCGTCTCTCTGGTTAAGTGGCCGGTGTCGGGGAAGGAGGGCGCGGCTTCGTCGGAAGTGCACTAATTACATGGAAATTCACGAAGGGATCTCCTCACATGGAGGGGTGTGTGGACTCCTGGGCAGGGGAGTCACTGGCTTCGCTGCGAGGTAGAGGCTGGCAGGGGGGAGGCTGGAGGGCAGTTTCTCCAGGGCAGAGGGAGGGGAAGGTGCCCAGGAGGACGGCAGACCGCCCTGCCCAGGGACAAAAGGGACTTCTCTTTTCTGCAGGGGGTGGTGGTGGGCGACCCCAGGGACCCACGTCTGCTCCTCTCTGAATGTGCCTCTCAAGGTCCGTGCACACCGGCTCCTGGGCAGGGTTGCCCCACAGGGATCCGGACGTGGGGTGAGGAGTCTGGGGAGGCTCTCCTCGCCCCCTTCTGTCTGCCCCTGCCCCCTGCTTCCAGCGCCCCCTTCCTCTGCGGTCCTGTTCCAGCTGCCGTCCCCACCGGACCCCCTGCAGCTGGCTGCTCCCACGCCCACCTTGCCCCCAAACGCGGCATGTTTTCTGGGCCCACAAGCGGCTTGCACGATGGAGAGAGCCCCGACTCCCGCAGCCTGGGCCACAGGTGGAGAGGTGACAGGGAAGCCAGAAGCCCCAGCCACACAGCACCCAGGGCTGCCTCAGGCTCACTGTGGGGGGGCCAGTGGGTGCCCTGAGCAAGGTGGCCGCGGCCTCTGCGCTGAGGGGACGATTGGCAGTGACGGCTCGCTGCAGGACTCAGCGCCTTGGCACCCGCATCCGTGCAGAAGCGGGGGCAGGGAATCCAAGCACGCTCTGGGCTCTGCCGTCGCTCCGCGGGGGCGGCTGCTGGGTCAGGACTAGAAGTCAGACTCGAGTCTGCCAGGAGCACGGGTTCCACCGGGGGCTGTGGGGCCGCGGAGACATTCCATGGTGCTGGACTTGCACAGTGGACGCCCGGAGGCTACAGAGACCTGTGCTTTCTGCCTGGGCACCCTGAGGTGTGGGGCGTGGGAGAAGAGACCCCCAGAGGAGTCGAGGGCCAGCGGCACGGAGAGCACGCAGCCTGGAGGTCCGAACCCCCTCCGGCTCCCAGCTCCCCTCTCCCGGCCCCTCCTGCCTCCCTGCCCGAGGCTTCTTGAGAGGCCACGACTTCCCAGACCGCATCCCCTTTCTGCCCAAGCCAGAACGGGCCCTGGTTTCTCCGAGTTACGTCCTGAATTATCTTAACGATTTCACAGCCCCTGTGCAGCAGGACTTTACCAAAGTCTGGAGGGGACAGTGACAGGGACAAGCCCAGGGGGGTCACAGGAGCAGGGGAGGGACACTGGGCCCGAGGGTCGGGGGCTGCTGGGAGAAGGCGAAGCCTAAGCCGTCGGAAGAGCGACCGTGCGTTCAGGCAGGAAGGAGCAGAGCTGCCGTCTGCAGGCACCGAGTGCAGCCTTGCCTCCTGGCTCAGGTGCGCCGCGTCTCAGAGGCAGGCGCTCCCAGGGCGTGTTTTTACCGCACTTAGTTTCTGGCGAAAGGCCAGTGCGGGTGACCATCCAAGACCACGGAGATTTTCGGGCGACGCTGGAATCTTCCGGGACTCGGACTTGCATTGGCTCAGGGGAGCGTGATGAGTCACGGGAGCCACAGAGTACTTGAGAGAGCCGGGGAGGTGGGGCTATTTGAGTTGGGTTTTGAAGGATAACTAGGAGTTCTCTTCAAAAGCCAAGGGGCTGAGGAATTGAGGAGTCCTTTGGCGGCCGCAGCCAGTTGGCAGTCATGGCTGTGCCCCCCACCTCCCTGAGGCTGTGCCCTCAGCAAGCCACTCTGGTGTGGAGGCCGCTCCCGTGGGGGCCTCCATCTTTGATGGCCCGCACCTCGAGAGGGTGATGGATAGAAGCCTGTCCGCTGTCAGGGTGGTGGGGGCCCGGGGGCAGCGGCCTGTCCAGAGGAGGTGCCGGGGGTCGGCAAGGGGCTTGGAGTGGGGATGGCCGAGCAGAAGTGCGGCTCCTGGCCTCGGGGAGCTTCCCGAGCAGACAGGCCTGCCCGGTGGGTCCGATCACCTCTGCCGTGTGCCCCTGGCCACAGGGGTGCCGTTCCGGGAACCCTGCGCTGCCCTGGGTCAGGAGCGTAGGACACAGCTCGCAGCCCTGAGCGCTGGGTGCCGCGGCCATGGCCCCAGGAGCCATGACAGATGGAAGCCGGGGCTGAATCGCCTGCCGAGGCCAGCGGCCGGTCCGCGGCAAAGCTAACGCTGGATTCCACGTGGCCCGGCTCAGCGGCTGGTACGTAAAACCACGAGGCCGCTCAGCCCCCCGGCCCCCTCAGCCCCAGGGAACCCTAAAACTGGACTGGACTCCCCGGGGTTTGCAAAGTGCTGGGCGAGGCAGTGTGTTCCGTGCGTTTTCCGTTGGATCCCGACGTCCGCCCCATGGAGCTGGCACGCACGGTGTCGGTGTTTACAGGTCAGGACGGTGAGGCTCGGATAGGGTCAGTGCGCCCGGGTCACTCAGGGAGGAGGGGGCGGAGCGGGCTTGGCACCCGGGCAACCGCCAGGCCTGAGTGCAGCTTTCTCCAAAGGGGACGCATCCTCTGAGAGACGCTGCAGGACAAGAGGTTTCCAGAGCCGTGGGTTCGAGACGACCGAGGAGCCGCCCCCGCCCCGCCCCCAGGAGACTCAGGGCCCCGAGGGCGGCACGCGCTGACTGGCCCCGGCGGCTACCCATCCTGCCTCACACGCCTGGGTGCTGCCGAGAGTGGGTCTTAGATGTTCTCCCACCAAAGAGCAGGGGCAACGCCGGGGGGATGGGGGCGGCAGCGGGTGCCACGGTCTCCTTCCGGGTCTCACTTTTCTAATATATGTCATCTCTTAAGGATTTTTTTGCCTTAAAAAGAAAAAAAAACCCGATTCTATAACGGCTCTACCGATAAATCTGCAACAGACCGCGTTACGGGGAGAAACGGGGAAATCATCAAATGCTCGCTGGAGGTTTTTAAACGTCCTTTTAGATCCCGAGAGCTCAAGAACACAGCGGTAATGCGCAGGCGGGAGTTCTGACGGACGCCCTGAGCCTGCCCCAGCAAGATGCACGCGGAACCTGCCGGCCGACAACCGGGGCGCACACTTTCCCGTGAGGGGTCACCCCTGCTCCTGACACAGTCCCCTTCTTTCTTCCCACCTGCCTTCTTCTTGGCCCCCTGGACCCCATTCTGTTCCCTTATTTTTGAGAGTGCGAGTGCAAGTGGTGGGGGCAGAGGGGGAGAGAGGGAGGGAGGGAGGGAGGGAGGGAGAGAGAGAGAGAGAGAGAGAGAGAGAGAGAGAGAGAATCCCAAGCAGGCTCAGCGCAGAGCCCGAATCAGGGCTTGGTCTCACGGACTGTGAGATCGTGACCTGAGCGGAGTCAGGAGTCAGACGCCTAACCGACTGAGCCCCCCGGGCGCCCCCGTTCCCTTCCTCTTTTAGACGTGTCCTCAGTGTCCTCTGTGATTTTAAAGTCGCTTGGAGCTGGGCAAGAAAGAGACCAGCGTGCTGAATGGCATCTGCAAATTGCTTTCCGTTCTCAGCTCTGAAAAGAAGGGGGGTGTGAGCGCTGGTGGCCCCACTCCGTCCCCGGGGGGCAGGGTTTGGAGCCACGGCAGATCAAACGCTCCTCGGGAATGTGCGTGGGTCTGTGCCGGGAGCCTGTTCTGTCCGAAGGAAATCTCTGGCAGGTATTAATTTGAGGGAGGAAAAAGGGAAGGAAGTCGTGTGAGCGGGACGGCGAGGGGCAGGGGGAGAAGTCACGGCGTGTTCTGATTGCGACGCGGAAACTTCATAAACACGGCTTACACGTGTATCACTTATAATCACCATCCCGGCCCCAGCAGTAATTATGATAAATCCTTTGTCAGCCCTGCTTAGAAGTCCTTATGAGGTAGTCGGAAATGAGTGTACAATCCAGAAAGCAGTTCAATAAAAGTCCGACCCAACCCGGCCCTCCGCATGTGGTGTTCCACACGGCCTGCAGTCAGCTGCTCAGCAACCCGCCCTTTCTCGCTGCCAAACGCCTTGGCCGGTTACAGCATAAACAGGTCTTGAATTCATTAAGCCGCATGCTTTCAGCCTTCCAATTAGCTCTGAGTTGTACGTCAAGCAGAGCGCGTCCTGAGCTCGATTTCAAGGTAGAATGATGCGGCACGGGGGCCAGAGTCGCGGCCTTTGGTTGAAGACGTCGGTCGGTGGGTCTTTCCTGACCTGACCTTGGACTGGCTTCGGTGGGTGACCTTGGGAAAGCAGGGAAGCGGCCCCCGCAAACGGTCACTCGGTTTAGAAAGTCGCCGGGTCCTCCAACGGTCACCCGATGCGCGAATTTTGTTTGTTTTCAGTGTTCCCAGAGTCCCCTCAGTGACCCCACCCCTGCGGACCAGGCCTTCTCGCGATAACGTTGAAGCACCACCACGTCACTCAGGCCACGCTGCCGCGCTCCCGCTCAGGCACCATGGAAACAGCAATGGTATCCCATAATATTCTGGATCAATGAGCTGCTAGTTTCGTAGCTTTGGGCCATACAGAGAAGGCTCAGGCAGGGACAGAAAGAGGAGATTCTAAAATAGTCAGACCTTCAGGGCGCCTGGGCGGCTCAGTCAAAGTGTCTGACTTCGGCTCAGGTCATGATCTCACATTCGTGGGTTCGAGCCCCACGTTGGGCTCTGTGCTGACAGCCCAGAGCCTGGAGCTGCTTCCGATTCTGTGTCTCCCTCTCTCTGCCCCTCCCCTGCTCACGCTCTGTCTCTCTCTGTCTCAAAATAAAAAAACATTAAAAATTTTTAAAAAAGAAAAAGGAAATAGTCAGACCTTCAAGACCGCTGAGTCCGAGGCTGTCCTGCGTCCAAGGGAGGCCCCAGCCCGGAGGGGACGCGGCGATGACGGGCAGCAGAGGGGGCTTTGAAGAGGGCTCCCTTCCCTTTTCAGAGGGGGGTCACATTCCTCACGTCCGGCTCCGAGGAGCCTGGGGCATTGGGGTGCGGGGACCGAGCCCCGCCTCCTGATGAAGACCCCCAGGAGCGAGGGGGCCGTGCTCCTGCACGGGGGCACGCGGTCCATTGGCGCCCACCGGGCCCGCGCTCCAGGTCAAATTCAGATCATGCCTTTTTGCCAGAGCGCAGGATCGCAAGGGTTTTATCCAGGACGAAAGAGGGGGCGCCACAAGGCCGCGGCTTCCGGGTATTTTAGGCGCATCCCCAGTAAGAAGCGATTTCCCCCAGTTACCCCATGTGGTGGAGGGTGTTCCCTGGGCTCCGTCCCCTTTTCCTGCATTCAGTAGCACAGCGTCCCCAGGATCAGGATGGGGGAGGCTGAGCTCAGCGGGAAGGCTACGTTCCCATCAGTCTCCCCTAGCGGAGGCGTGACCTTGGAACCAGGTGCTGGCTGACAGGCCATGAGAGCAAGCGTGTGTGCGTCCGCTCGAGCCTCAGAGAAGGAGGGCGCTTACCTTCCTCCTCCTGGTCACCCTCCCCTCTGCGCTGTGGCAGCCCTGATGCCGTGAGCAGGCGGGGGGGACACGATGGGAGGAAGGTGGTGTCCACACCATCTGCCACTTCTGGGCCGGAGCCGAGGGGGGAGTCCCAGCTGGTTGATGCGCTACATTTTGGGTTTCTTATCACAGCAGCGTGCTCCCTGATGGTGCTCCCGGGTCAGCACCCACACCTCCACACACATGCACAATGACACACAGACTTCAACAACAAGGCCTCATCTCACCAAGTGAAATGCGCTTCGGTCTATCCTGTCCTGCCCTTCCCTACTCTTCCCTTCCCTATCTTATCCTGACGTACCCTACCCTACCCTACCCGACCTGATCCTACCCTACCCTACCGGACCTTACCCTACCATAGTCTACCCCACCCTACTCTATCCTACCTTATCTCAACTTACCCTACCCTAACCTGTCCTGTCCTGCCCTTCCCTACTCTTCCCTTCCCTACCCTACCCTGCCCAACCCGACCCTGTTCTATTATTTCAAAAAGTGGATATCCCCATCACACTGACCTCATGACCCACGTTATGACCTGCATAACCTGCCTGCCTGGAGCACCGGGGACCCATCCACATCCTTTGCCGAGTGACCCACAGACGCGGCCCCTGAGAAGAGGTGGAGGGAGGCACCTGCCCTGGCAGGCGGGACGAGCGTGGACAAGTATGAAATGGAGCAGGTGCAGGACGGACGGGGGGCAGCCCTCACAGGCCCTGTGCTGCGGGGGCCGCTGGGGTCCATGCAGAGCGGAGGCTGTGTGGGCGCTGCAGGTGCGTTCACGACGGGAGAGGCATGGAGTTTGCTCCCAGGAGCATGAAAGTGTGCAGAGGGTTGAGACATGTGCCTCTCCAGTCTCAGAGCCTGGGGGGCACATGTTATACTTGGGACCCCCCCCCCCGGTGCCCTGGAGGAGGTGCCTGGGAATAAGGATTCCCTCCTCCCCCTCCAGCACTTTGTTCAGACCAGAGGCCTCTGTTTGCCACTTTCTACCAGTGATTTCATCTTCCTCGGGGCTGCTCCCACCCCCACTTTTTGCTAACTTTACAGGCAGCAGGAAGAGAGAATGTGTCCTCTGAGTCTACATGCTGGCTGGATGACCCAGGGAAGCTAGGTAAGCTTTCCTATCCTTGGTTGCACACCTATGAAATGGGCGCAGCTGCACTTGTCCAAGAAAATTAGCTTCTGATGAAGAGTCAGGTGGCTGGTGATCTTTGAGCAGCTGCAACTACTCCAGTAGGCGCAGCTACTCCAGTAGGCACAGCTACTCCAGTAGGCACAGCTACTCCAGTAGGCGCAGCTACTCCAGTAGGCGCAGATACTCCAGGAGGCGCAGATACTCCAGGAGGCACAGCTACTCCAGTAGGCGCAGCTACTCCAGTAGGCGCAGCTACTCCAGTAGGAGCAGCTACTCTAATAGCCACAGATACTCCAGTAGGCGCAGCTACTCTAGTAGGTGCAGCTACTCTAATAGGCACAGCTACTCCAGGAGGCACAGCTACTCCAGTAGGCGCAGATACTCCAGGAGGCACAGATACTCCAATAGGAGCAGCTACTCTAATAGGCACAGATACTCCAGGAGGCGCAGCTACTCCAGGAGGCGCTGTGGGAAAGAGCCGATGAGATGATGTATGAAGGTGCGGCTTCTGGCTGGTTTTGGATCACGTTGTCGGTCACGTGTCTCATCATTATTAGGTCGTCAGCTCCTTGGAGGTTTGGGCGCTAATTTAAAACCGATCAGACACGATCCCAGCTAACAGAAGGGCAGACAGAGAATTTTGTGGTGAAAGTTTTGCAGTAAAAACGGTTGCTGTCATGTAAAGAATGTGGTGATTGGGGCGCCTGGGGGCTCAGTCGGTTCAGCGTCCAACTTCAACTCAGGTCATGATCTCACGGTTCGTGGGTGCGAGCCCCGCGTCGGGCTCTGTGCTGACAGCTCAGAGCCTGGAGCTGCTTCCGATTCTGTGTCTCCCTCTCTCTCTGCCCCTCCCCCGCTCACACTCTCTCAAAAATAAATAAATAAAAGAATTTGGTGGTTGAAAGGACTCGAATCGAGGATTATTTTTATTATTAATACTTTACTTAAAATTGCAGAAAAGCACCACAACTGCCTCTCCCAACTTCCGATATTATCACATGACAGTGGACGGACATTTAGGTTCAACTAAGACACTTCCCCACTCTCTGCCGAAGCAGAACGAGCGAACGTGGCGTGCGCAGACGCTGAGAAGGCGGCCGTGACCTTTCACAAAGGAGGAGACCGCGCACTTCAGGGAGCCAGGCGCCTTCACAAACACCGAGGAGTTTGCAATGAGCGCTGGGACCCCGAGGTTTGCATCCGGGACAGCGTGGTGGGGACTGTCCCCGGGTCCCCGCATCTGTACGCAAGGTTCTGCTGGTGGCCACGCCTGCCTCACAGGGCACGGCGAGTCACCGGGTCCCTTGTCCTGAAGTCACGTCGGCACCGACGTGCTCTCCGGGCACGCGGCTCCGCGCGGGGGAGAGCGGACGGAGTGGAGCAGTCTGTCCGCAGGTTTGCAGGGACAGGCCCCAGGCTTCCCTGGGCACTCTCCCCTACAAGTGGCTTTGCTTTCTGAGGAGAGCAAGCTGGCACCCCAGACGGCGGGGCTCAGGGAGGGCTGAGACGAACCCTCGCCGTGGACCCCTGGCTCCGCTGACGGAGCGCCCCTGTGCACCAGGCGCTGCCCCCGGGAGCGTCTCCCCGGATGCCCACAGCGGTGTCTGGATGTGGGCACCTTGGCATCGCCTTCCACAGGCGAGGGCCCAGGTGCGGACTGAGCTGCAAGACTGAGCCCCAAACCCAGCTGGGCACGACCTCGAACCCCTCATCCTGGCCCAGGGGAGACGCGGCGCCCCTTCCTGTCTACCGGGCAAGGGCTGATCCCCGCTTCTCTGAGCGCAGCCGGGGGTGCGGGCCGAACATTCCAGAAGCTTCCCTCTCTTCCCGACTCCCTGCTCGAAGGAGCGCAGAGACCCCAGGCAGAAGGGAGCCCCTGTGCGTCTGCACAGCCCTGGGCCCGTGAGCGACGCATCCCGAGTCCAGAAATGTCGTCCGGGAATCATGGCTGCCAGGGAGCGACGGGCAGAGGGCAGATCCCACCTGCGGGGCTGACGCAGAATGAAGCTGTCGCTGAGGTCACAGCGATGCAGAGGGAAAACTTCAATTTCGGCAAGAAAAGGCATTCATTCCCGCCTCTTTGGGTTGACGGATGTGTCCCCCGAAATCCCCTTGAAATATACATATGTATATATTTTAAAGCGACATTTAGTTTATTTAGAGTTAAAATAAACCTCGGTAAATATTTTTGTGCTCTCTTTTTACCCTGCCACAAATAAAATATAATGAGCTCAACGTTGAGATAATCCTCTGATTTTTTTTTTCCCTCAGCAGACATTTTAGATAAAAGACAAAGAGTTTCTTATTTTTGGGTTCATAAAACATTCGACATTTATGGCTTCATTTTTCTGAAATCCAGATCAAAGCCTGACTGTGAAATTTTACTGTCCCACTGCTCACGGGTCTGTTGATTTAGTACATACTTCAAAAATCCTTTCTTCCCTCTAGACCCTCTGACCACCTCCTTTTTTTTTTTTTCTGAAAAGATATTTGCATTTGATACTATTCAGGACCTCGGTGATGTGGGCTGAAGGGTGAGGTGGGGGGTAGCTGGAACATTTTGCTGGGCTCTAATTAAAAGAATTAAGCAAATTCACGGTGCGGCTCTCTGTGAGCCCTCCCCTCCAGGAAACAGGACGCTCTTGTCCTGGAGGCGGGGTGCCTGTGCTCAGCCTGGGACCCCCCTCCCCGCGCCTGCTCCCTGGATGTCTTTACGATCTCGGTTTATATTAATCCCCAAAGAACTAAGCTTCATTTCATTTTATTTGGGAGAGAAATCCAGCAGAGAAAAGTTCAGGAGACCCAAATGTTTCCATAATTGCTTTGCGTTCTGAATGTATTTCAGGCTGACAGCGGAGATAAAATGCCCCTTGTGGTCTGCTGTTGGGAATCATTTTTCAGAGCCGTGTGTGGGAAACTGAGCCGGGCCGTGGCGGGCGGGTCTGCTCTGCTCGGGGGCTGCGGCCAAGGCGCCCCGCCCGGCCCTCTGAACTGCTGTTTCCAGCCCTGGTGGCACTCGCTGCTCCGAGGGGCCACTGCGGAGCCGCGACGGGGGAGGGCAGGCCCTTGTTCACCTCCGCTGTCGTGTCTCCTAAATTGCCCCGTTTCTTTTTCCACCCACTTGGATAATTCCTGCCTTCGGTGTTGACGGAAATGAGCAGGGGCCGGAATCCTAGAGCTGTTCCCAGGGTGAATGCCGCCGCCGCAGGCCAAGCGCGGGTTCGCCGGAGGAAGGCGGCTCCCACAGCGACACCCCGCTCGGGGGGGCCCTGCAGGTCTGGGGAGCTGGGCGCCTCCTCGCCCCGCAGCGGGGCGGCCGCACGCTGTATCCGCTCTGTGCACAAGCTCAACCTCTCTTTCTCCCCATCCAAAGAACGGGCCTTCTCATGGGTCTAGAACTCTCTGCAGATGACCTCCGAGAGGCGGGAGACACTTGGGAAGGGACCCACGGGCAAGAGGCGTCCTGCTGAAGGCCGGTTTCCTAGGAACCCGAGGCTACGTGGTCACGCGCCGAAACACGTCCAGCTTTCTTGGAAGCCGTTCCCAGACGGAGTGTAGTTTGGGGGGAAATTCCAGGAAGTACATAGTCTGAATGGTGGTTCTCAAAGGTTTTGGTCTCAGAACCGCTTACAGTCTTAAAAATTACCCCGAGTTTGGTCAGGGTGGGTGATATCTATCAGTATTTGTCGTATTAGAGTTTAAAATTGAGAAACAGTTAGAGGATGTATTCATTTATTCACAAACGACAGTAATGAGCCTATACCCTAAATAATTCATTAAAGTTTTGTTTAAAGTTGTATTGATTTAAGTAATCTCTACCCCCGACGTGGGGCTCGAACTCAGGACCCTGAGATCAAGAGTCACACACTCTTCAGACTGAACCCACTGGGTTCCCCTAAATCATTCATTAAAATTTTTTTAATGTTTATTTGTGTTTGGGGGGAGAAGGGGCAGAGAGAGAGGGAGACACAGAATCCGAAGCAGCTCCAGGCTCCGAGCTGTCAGCACAGAGCCCGACGCGGGGCTCGAACCCACGAACCGTGAGATCATGACCTGAGCTGAAGTCGGACGCTCAACCGGCTGAGCCCCCCAGGCGCCCTTGATTGTACAGCATTTAAAACATCACATCGATTAACATCCCCCCCGATATCAGTAGAGACGTCTTTAAGCACTGGAAGCCGTCGGCCATGCAGTGGTGAATATGCGTTTTCCAAAACTAACGTTCATCCTAGTCCCCACGTTGTCACTGGCAGCAAGCGCTCGGGTGGTTTTCCCTGACGGTCCAGCACCAGCTCCCTCTGCTCACTTCAGGAAGCTGCCTCCTGTCGGCCGTGTCCCAGTGACGGTGGTCGGTCTGTCACTTGTTCTTCCAAGAAAAAAATGGCGTTCCGTGAAAAACAAAAAGTGAAAAACAGCTTGTTCAGCTCACAACCCAGACAACGGCACACGGGCTCCTCCCTGGGTCATCTCTGTGCTCCAGACTCAGGACCTCCCACGCCGGTGGTCCACACGTCGGGAAACACTACTCAGAATATCACTCATCGGGATGCTTATTACGAGTGCACCTGACTTCCCAATTCACAGACAGATGGTAAGCGCCGCACACCTCTGACTGGGTTTGGGGCCACGCGCCTGGGACTCTCCGTCCCACAAGATTTACGGAGCCCCTACTATGTGCTCCAGGCACTTGGGAAGCAGGTCGGCAAACAGTCCGAGACGGAAGATGTGGTTCACGGTCAGCGTCTTCCTCTCAGTGACTGGGGTTCGTAGGAGGGGAATTTGCAGAACAACAGAGCTGGCGCTGCCCAGGCTCCGTCTGTGATCCATGCGCTGCGCCGGCGTCTCTATTTATTACTAATACACACTGCCCTCCCTCCTCCTGCCGCCCGTCCGCGGCCCACCCAGCGCGCGTGTGCCGAGCGTCTCCTGTGCGACCCGCCGGCCTGTGCCCGCTGCTGGAGGTGTGACTGGACACGCATGACGTCGTGAGCTGCCCAGGGGCGGGTACTGAGGGCAGAGAGGGCGCTGCTCCGAGGATGCGGCGCTCCAGCCGGGAGGTGCGGGATGCGGGACGTTCTGGGCGGAGGCCGGCCCGTGAGGTGAGGTCCAGGCACTCACGTCCCCCCCCAGCAGCCCTGCGTCACTGTCACCCCACCTTACGGGAGAGAGTCAAGGCCTTTCCCGGGATACCCACGCGGCCTGGGCCCCCAGACTTCAGTCTCTCCCGCCAGCCCGAGAAGCCAAGCCCAGGGTCAAGGGTGGAGAAACAGCGTGGACGCCTCCCCAGTGCGTTACTGGGTGCTGACGGGGGTGCCGCCGTTACCACGAGCGACGGTTCACGGCTCGGCATCAACCCCAGGAGACGACAGAACAGACTCAGAGGCTCAGCAAAGTGCCTTCAGAAGCCATGTGGTTTCCCCTGAACGCGGCCCCTCACCTGGGGGCACCAGGAGAGAGGGGGATGCACAGCCCCTGCCTGGGCTTGGGGTTTGGGGCGGGGATGACCCAGGGGCCCCGGAAGGCTGTGTCGGAAGCCGTGTCCACGAGCACCTGTGTTCTCGTGGGGGCTGGGGGGCTGCGCCCCAACGGCGAGCTGATGCTGACAGCCGCCCCCCGACTCCGGGCTTTGGGGCGTTTTCTTGGAGAACGTCAGTCGGAAGGACCGGCGTGGAGGAACGGGGGGTCTCGCATGGGGGCCGCGTTCTGTGGAGGTGAAGGTCCAGCCATCCTGGGCAAGTCACAGGTTTTATTTCGGGCTGCGTCGCGGACCCCCAAAGCCTTACCGTGGTGGGTGCTCCCCAGTGTTCACAAGGGGCCCACTGGGTCGGTGTGGCTCCTGACCACCTGCGCCCGTGGTCTCCGAGGCGGGGGCGGGGCCCAGCCTCTGGGCTGGTTATCGCCTTCTCTGTGGATGCTGAGCACGGGACCCGTTCACACGCTGACTCGTGTCTCCGGCTGCAACCATGCGGAAGACGTGGTCCAGGAATCCCGCCGTTGTCTGCTCCACAGAAAGGAAAGCGTCCCTCCGCCGCGGAGATTCACAGAGCGCATCCCAGCCGTTCAGACAGGCCGGCTCCGCGGAGAAGGGTCGGCTCCTGCCTTGACTCCCTGCAGGACTCGTTTGGAAACGGTGTTTCGGTATTTCATTTGTACACACGTGCTGAGCTCCGTCGGGTTACGGGCTCCATGGATCACGCCAGAGGAGCCAGCCCCTCATCCGTGGGCACTCGCGAATCTGCTGGGAATTGATTTAATCCGCCTTTTTTGCTGTCGGAGATCTCGGTTTCCAGAGATTAACAAAGAAAGCCAGAGAGTTGATTCATTATCATGACTATTTCACCCCGAACCTGCTTTCCATCAAATCATCTGTGTCTCCTCATCCACAAAAGCATGCATGTTAATGCTTTCCTCTTTCAGATGGTGTTTGTGAACTTTCGAGGGAGGAAGAAAAAAAGGAACTGGGGAAAAAGAACAGCCATTTCAGGCATTTCCAGAGTAAATGAGGCTTTGAGGAGAGCCTGTGATCACTGTGCATAATTCATTAAAAACAAATCACGCTGCAGAGCCGGGGCGCCCGCATCCTCGGACCGCGTCTCGGCCATGTGGCGGCCGTTCAGTCCGCGCTGCTGCTAATGCGACTCTTGTACGCATTTGAGAGTAAACAGATTCGGACACTTCATTTGCTGGGACGGGAGCAGTGAAGCCCTTGCCCGAGCCCCTCGGCCCCTTAAATGTGGTCTGGAGAAAACTACCCTTCCGAAGACCCGTGTGCGCGTGCCCGTCATGGAGGATTATTCCACAGTGTAACTCCTCCATTTCCGAGAGGGGGCACGTTGAGGACGCAAGCGCGGCCCCCGTGTGGGGCGCTGCGCAGGCGGTGGGGAGCGTGGCGTGGTTTCGGTGCCCGGTGCGCGGTCGCCCCCGCAAGCCGGCCAGGTCCCCCGGGGCTGAGAGAGGACGGGCTCTGCTCTTCACACGGGCCCCACGTCCTGGGAGCCGCAGGCTGAAGGCTTGAACAGAGGCTTTGAGTCCCAGGCACGTGCTCTTAATCAAGAATCTGGAAGGTTCTTTGGAAGACACTGCAGCTGGGAAGATCGCCCTCTTTGACCCACTTGGATGTAAACACGTCAGGGGACTGAAGGGGCAGGAACTCGGGGCACGCATGTTCCAGATGAGAGGTCCCCGCGTGCAGGGTCACCTTCCTTCCGCCTTCTGTTAGGAAGCGGCGGCGTCTGGACACGGCTTGTTGTGAGCTGCGCTTTTCACGCTGGTTGGGTTTTAAGGGTTCCCTGACGGGACACGATCTGTTTCAGTGCATAGTTCTGACTCAGAATACTCCGTTCCCACGGTTCCCGACGGGGAACGCGGTTCCGCCGTGGACGGAGCTGACGCGCTGTCTGAGCCTGGGCTCCAAGCTCGCGCGTCGACTGCAGATGCCATCAAGGCCTAGACGTCAGAATTACTATCGCGAGCTCTGCAGGAAGCAGTAACGACAACTGAATTCACCCCAAAGCCCGTGAGGAATTCGCGGGTGGTCCCGAGGCCGGGGGGGTGGGGGGGGCCGTGTCCGAGGACGGCCGCGCGGCGGCTCAGGGCCGCTCTTAGGAAGTCCTCCCAGCGCGCGGCGCACCAGGGATCTGAGTATTCCTTTGTCGACTTAGCTGTTTTCTCTGGTCGCTCGTCACGACCTCAGACCCAAGGGTCTGCTCCGAGCGGGCGTCCACACGAGGCTCACGGAGAAGCTGTGCGTAAGGCGGGGGCCACGGCGACTCTCTCTCTTCTCCCTGGTTCCGATTCCCAAGGGAACCTTTGGCTTTTCTCTGATCCTTTCCCACCTTACTTAACTTGAGGAGAAAGCACAGAACACATGAATATTCTGAACCATTTCCAGAACGATTACACTCGCTGGCGGGCGACCCTTTACGTTTCTGCCACAGGGAACGCCGTCTGGTCCCCCCCGTCACGGCCTTTCTTCGGTGTGGGGAAGGGGGTCAGGCAGGGAACCCAGAGACCATGCAGGTGTCCACACAGCGAATTTGATTTGACCAAGAGAAGGCTCAGGCCCTCCTGACCTTCCACGTTTGCCTCCTCCTGTTTTTGAATCTTGCCGGAGTGGTGTGGCCGCATTTCTGCTGTCTGGTGCTGCGGGCTGCTTGGCGCTGGCCCTGGCCAGAAGAACAGAGTCCTCAGGGAAAGTACAGGATGTGACAGAAAACGGAGCTGGTGAATCAGGGGTGGGCTGCTCGCCACTGTGTGAAAAGCGCAAGAGTTCTAGAAGGTTGTGGGCAGGAAATGGCCTCGCTGAGTCAGGGCAGAGCGCCTCGCTCTGTGAGTCAGGACCCGGGGGCAGACACACCTTGGGGCACGGACACAGAAGGAACGCCTATGCCCAGGGCAATAGGCAAGCCTATTGAGTAGTATTCATGGGAAACGGTCCCAAACTTCGGGCTTTTCAGGGAAAACAAGGCGTTGAGAGGCATCTCGGGTGGGTTCCGGGAGACAGACCCTGCACAGGCACGGGTGTGGGACGTGTGTGAAGGGACGCATTTGGGAGGTTCTCCGAGGGGCGGGGGCGTGAGAAGGGAGGGAGCCGGGCCAGGGTGAGTGAGGCTCAAAGCCTCAGCCACCAGCCCCGCCGCTGGGCGGTCCTCGCACAGTCGGACAGGAGGAGGAGGACACCCAGGCCGTGCTGAGTGACGGCTGTGGCTTCCGCTTGAAATCAGACGTGTGGGCGTCTTCACACCGTGGAAATCAGCAACTGCTACAATTCAGGGCTCTTTTTTTTTTTTCCCCCTCGAGCTGTTCTTGCACACCTCCCAGCCTGGGCGCACGCGGTCCCTCCAGCGAGCCCGGGAGAGAGGACGGATTACCATCCCCTTTATGGACGAGAAGCCCGAGGGGCTTTGGGGTCAGGGTATCTGTGAGGATGAGTCGGGCAGCTCGTGGGGGCGGGGTCGCAGCCCAAGCAGCCTGGTCTGGGGCTGTGCCCCGATTCGTGCAGCATTCCGCACCGCGACCCACGCAGGCTTGGGCCACACAGAAAACGGTAATAAGTGTACGCCAACGTGCCGTCCATTTAGCACGACTGTGATTGCAACCCGAATGCCCACGTGTCGGCGATCTGACTGGACCCACTCTGGTGTCCACACCGTGAAGCCCCGTTCGGTGTAAACAGGAAGGAGACAGTCTGATAGGAGCTGATGGGGGACAATATCAGGGCACAACCTGGAGGGGAAAACACCTAAGCGCGAGACAGAATGCGGAAGACGCTGTGTTTTGCGCACAGCATATACTTATGCATATTTCTCATCCACATGTAAGACACGTGCACGCATAGGGATGACATTATTAGAGAGACTGTTTCCTTGCCCCCAAAATATAGGAAGGATAAACCAGAGATAACGAAGCAGACTGATTCCCTGCAGGATGTGAGGAAGGGGGCGGGGGAGATGGAGGGAATATCCAAGTGGACATTTTTTGCATTGTTTTGATTTCTGGAACTAAGTTAATGTTCATATTTTAGTATTTAAAAATGTAAATCCGGGGTGCCTGGGTGACTCAGTCGGTTAAGCATCTGGCTCTGGCTCAGGTCATGATCTCACGGTTCATGGGTTCGAGCCCATCATCGGGCTCTGGACTGACAGCTCAGAGCCTGGACCCTGTCTTCAGATTCTGTGTCTCCCTCTCTTTCTGCCCCTCCCCTGCTCTCTCTCTCTCTCTCTCTCTCAAAAATAAATAGCATTTAAAAAAGTAGCAACGTAAACCCACAGGAGGGGGGGCGTGAGGACATCGGTGGGCTGGGCACCTGCCCACGGTGGTGGCCGGCGGCCCGTGGGGGGCTTCACGTTTTGCTCACACGTGTGCCCGTGGTTTGCATCCCTCGGGAAGAAGCCCCGTCACGGAGGCCGAGATGCGCTCCCCGCTGGACGCCGGGGCATGAACCACGGCAGAGGTCGGCTGCGGGCCCCGGCAGAGCCAGTTCCCGCCGCTCACATTCGGGGGTGCTTGGAAACAGTGGGGGGCCGCCCAAAGCTGGCGGGTCAAGAGAAGACTCCAGGCCGCAGGAGTTGGCTTGCAGCACCCCCCACCCGGCCCCCCGCAGCCGCAGTCCTGTAGCCAAGAGTCTGGTTCCGACCTCCTCAGGGAGGGGGGTCGGGAGGCCACGACGGGGGCTCTGGGTAGAGAGGTGGGGGCCAGCCTCTGTCCCGGTCCGGGTCAGTGTCCCCCCCGCCCTTGCACCAGACCCTCTCTCGCGGGGCCGAGGGCGAGCAGGCCAGCAGGTAAGAGACCCGCGCACCCAGACGGAGCTGCTCGTCTCGCTCAGCCGCCCCACCAGGCCGCGGAGCCCATGAGGACAGGCTCTCTCTGGAGGTCTGTGCTGATTCCGCTTCCCGGCCGGGCAGGGACACCACCCATCAGCTGCGCCGCTGCAGCCCGGGGCGTCTGAGTCCGTCCCAACAGGCCCTGGAAGGCATGTACGTCCACGGGCGCCGGGGGGACCTCCTGGGGATCTGAGGCCTCGGGTGTCAGGACGGGTGCGCCGGTGGGTCTTCTGGCTCATTCCTGGGGCTGGTTCTGATCCCGCGTTCCTGGGTCACGTGGGCTGAGTCGCCTTCCCATCCAGAGTGGGGGAAAGAGCACCGTTCAGCGCAGACGGGAGCCCTGCGGTCCGGCCTGACCTCTTCTTGCCCAAGCTGTGTGACCTTGGGCAGCTCACTCTCCTTCTCTGAACCCTGGATGACGAAATGCCCACCCGCCTGGACGGTGCTGAGCTGCAGGTGCCCGCCGAGCAGGGGAGGCCCCGGAGGCCAGGCCTGTCACCCCGCGACCGCACAGCTGGTGGCCGGGGGAGACAGGTGGGCCCGCACCCCACCTCCCGCTGGCCTCCCTCACCCCAGCGGGGCAGCTGGAACTCCCGCTGCTCAGCTCCACGTTGTTTAGAGTCTGTAAACCCGCTAATCCCCGGCTGCGTGTCCTTCCCAGACATTGAACGGGCCTCCTTTCCCAGCTCAAGCCAGAGGGCTGGCTCCCCGCTCCGTTCGCTCGGTGTCCAAATTCCTATTTGCTGGGAGAAGCCCAGCACGCCGCCTTCGGTGCCTTGATCCCCAGAGCCTCCGGAGGCCGCAGGGACGTGGGTGCATTCTCAGAGGGAAGGAGGAGGGACAGCTCTCTTCCGGGGAGACCTCGGGCGAGCTGGGGCCCGCTCACCCCCCCAGCACCCGGGATGCACTAAACGTTCGCTGGACGAACCTGCAGACAGGACCCAGGGCAGAGCTCGGGAGAGGGACCCAAACGCTGAGCCCGAGGTGTGGATGGGCAGACAGTGCGGCCTCCTTAAGTTAGGCAAACAGCTTACCTTGAATCTTAAATCCCCGTTGAGTGGTCAGGACAGAAATCAGGCTTGCCCCAGCGGAAGTCTGACCTACTGTCACGGCCCTCAAACTCCCCAGGGCCAGGTCTGTGCTTTGCAGCCTGTTACCTCAGCCCCACGACTGACGAGCTGCGAGGCGGCCGTGACCAGGAGGGAGAACGCCGGACTTGGGACTGAACCTCCGCTTGGCCCTGGATGACTTGGGCCATGATGTCACTCCCTGAGCCTCAGTTTCCCCATCTGGGAAATGGCAGGCTCATGCCCCAAGTCACTCGGTCATCTCAACCAGAACCTTCTGGAAGGACAGTTTCCATCAGGGGGACCCAGGTATGGATGGGGCCCATCTCCAGACAATCAGGGCAGTCTGTCCCCAATTCCAGGCCCTCCTGGACACTTTACTGGCAGCTACCAAGTTCTCTTGCCGGGGCAGGTGGCACAGAGGGAGGAGGGTCGCTGTCCTTTCTGGAAGCAAAGGTCTGGACTCTGGTACGCGGAAATCCCCCATTTTGTTTCTGTGGCAGGGACACTCTGGGGCGTGGGGGCAGGTGCGCCGGCCGGGGACCAGCACGGCCCGCTGCCGTCCGTCAGGCCCGTCCGGGACGCGCTCGTCACCACCGTCTTCAAAACCTCCCGTCCTCCAGGAAGAAGAAAACCACCAGCAGCGCTGGCGTCTGACATTCCAAGAAGAAAGTCAACTGTGCTGGTCCCTTCCAGGGGCCCCTCCGGGGACAGGACCGCAGCGCCGGCGGGAGGCCCCCACGCTGACATTTTCCTACGCGGTACTTAAGTCCGGCTGTGTCGCTTTCTGTCTCCGCAACAATTACCAAGATTTATTTTTTATTGCTCTGGCTGCCGCTGCAGCACCACGCTCCCTTCCTCTTAAAGGAGCCGCCGCGCGGGCGGGAGGGCCTCGGAAGCGAGTGTTTCCAATCGCAGAGAGGAAAATAAACAAGGTGGCGCGTCTCCTCCGGAGGCAGAGCCAAAGGGCTGCTGGCGCTTCTGCGCCGACGCTCGGGCTCTCCTGGGGACGCGGCCGCAGGCCCCAGGCGAGGCCTCGCTTTAAGACTGTCCTTCCCGAGGGGTCCCCAGAGCACCTCTGGGCACCCCATCTCTCGTGTGGTGACGAGGGTCGAGGCTGGGGCAGGTCTGTGTCAGGGGTGACGTGGTTTCCCAGCTGACAGTGTGGAGACGAAGGACCCCTGTGGGGTGTCCGTGTGTCTGGGATGGGCTTGCCCGTGTGCCTCCTGGGAGCCCCACAGGCCCCCGGGGCTGTTCCAGTGAGGTGGCACCAGTGTCAGGGTGTCCGTCCTGCTGCTCCGGGGCCGGGCTGTGTGGCCCGGGAAGGTTACCCACCCTCTCTGAGCCCCAGTCATGTCACTGGAAAGCACGAGAAGCAGAGGCCGCGGTGATGAGAGGCCAGGACCGTGAGCGGCCTCTGGAGGCTGGAGAGAGGGCAGGGGACGCCTTCCGTCCAGGCCTCCGGAAGGAAGCAGCCAAGCTGGTGCCTTGACTGGAGCCCCCCGAGCCCCGCCCATGTCAGACTTCCGGCCCCAGACCGCGAAGGGGTAAATGCGTGGTGTTCTGGGGCGCCTGGGGGCTCAGTTGGTTGAGCGTCTGGCTTCGGCTCAGGTCATGATCTCATGTTCATGGGTTCAAGCCCCGCGTCGGGCTCTGTGCTGACAGCTCAAAGCCTGGAGCTGCTTCAGATTCTGTGTCTCCCTCTCTCTGCCCCTCCCCCACTCACACTCTGTCTTTCAAAAATAAACATTAAAAAAAATCGTGTTTTTCTAAGCCTCCGAGGTAGGGGCCATTTGATGCTGAGGCCACAGGGGGTGAAGACAGGGCCCGGAGCCGCGATCACATGACCAACAACAGCAGTGAGCAGAGAGCGCGCTGCTGAGTCCCCCCCAGGGTCCCCCCAGGGCCCCCCCAGGGCCCTGAGGCTGCCACTTGGTCATTCATTCATTCATCATTCTGAGTTCCCAGAATCTGCTGGAGAAGCCGAGCTCAGCAGCGACCCTCAGGCTCCCTGCCTTTCCTCCCTCCCCCCCAGGTGTGTGTCCACCTCCACAGCTGGAGTGACCTGTCCTGTGCCCCGGGGCCTCCTCGGTCCTGGCCCTGGCACCAGAGCCCAACCCCCACCACTTGGCGCCTACCTCCCCTGGCAGCCTCTGGCACTTAGTAGGTGCTCAGAAAAACCTCTTGTGGTTCAGGACAAAGCTTTTGCTGCTCTGTTCAGTGCTGTGGCTGTTCAATCGGAGCAGCCTGTGGCTCCTCAGAGGACCCCCAAACACCTGAGGGGCGACGGGCAGGGGGCCTGCGCCCAGAGGCCTGCAGAGGTGAATGGGCCCTCATGGACCCATAAGGGGAGGGAGCCTGCGGGCGCTTTGAGATCTCTCCCTCCAGCCTCACAAGCACGTGTCTGTGTGAATCAGGAGATGATGGACAGAGGGAGAGAGAGAGAGAGAGAGAGAGAGAGAGAGAGAGAGAGAGAGAGAAGTGGTCAAAAGGCCACGGATCAGCCATCCCTCGGCTTTTCCCAGATGAGGCGGCTCACGCTGTCTTCGGCCCAGGTCTGGCCGTGGGCTGGGTCTGTGCCCCGCTGTGGGGCAGGCAGGGTCTGCACACCATGGGCTGAGGGGCACCGACTTCCCCGCCGGGTCTCGGGGCCGCAGCCTCGTCTGCAAGAAGAGAGCCCCATCTTCTCTCGGCGGGTTTGCCCGCGGCCTGCTCGGGGCCCCACTTCGGGCTGCGTGTGGGGGGGGGCCAGGCTGTGGCTTCCGGCTGCGGCCCCGCAGTTCCTCCCGGCGGCCAGTGTCAGCGGTGGGGGCTCCGCCCGGACGCCACAGGTGGGGGCGTCCGTGCACCCCTCCCGGGCACACAGCTGGCTACTGAGAGAGGCCCGAGCCCCCGGCAACCTCTCTAGAGAGGCCGCCCAGGGTGCCTGGCTTCTGGCTGGGACCATGGTCGGGGGGCTGCCCTCCTGGCTTCCACACCCGGCCACCAGCGGGTCCATCACCGAGAGGGTCTCCTCCCAACAGCAGCCGTGGCCACAGCCGGGAGCGGGGCAGGCGGCGTGGGCACCTGCCGCCTCGGAGGCTCCCGATCCGAGGTGTGGTCACGCTCCCAGGTGCCGCGGGTTTGGACGCACACATGCCGGGCGGACGAAGCCCCCCGATGTCCCCTCCTTGAGGCGCGATCGCCCGGCAGCCGGCCTGGCGGCTCCTTCCACTATTTCGGGTGAGCTTTCCGGGAATTTCCCGGGTGGCACTTTCTCTGCCTTTGCTGGGCGAGCGGAGGCGGCAGAGGCAGGGGCTGGGTGTCGTCGGTGCGCGGCCATGTCCCGGCACCCCCAGACGGTGGGGGGTTCGGGGGGGTTTGCTGAGCGACCCAGCGTGAGGCCTGCCCCCTGTGTCCTCTGTCAGACTGTGCTCCCGCCCCGGACAGCGACGCGGCCCAGGCCCGGCCCGGGGCAGACGCTCAGCAGATGCTTGGGAAACAGAGTCACTCTCTGGTCCAGCGGCGAGACTTCCTGTGAGTCAGTCAATCGCTGTAACTAACGAAGGAGGAGGAGTCCCGCTCCGCGGATTATTCCTGAGTTTCTTCAAAGTGTCTCTTTAAAGAAGCAAAGTCCCCGGGGGCTCCTGGCTCTCCAGAAAGCCTGCTTCCCACTCTCTCCCGTAGCTCGTTTTGGCCCCGAGACAAGATTCAGTTGGTCGTTTTAAATAAATAATGTCTGGTATTTCAAAACGTCAGCCCTGAAGATCTTCCCGGAAGTGCCAGGAATTAAGGAAAATAACCCGTCAGCCGCCGACAAGCAGGTTGTCCATAGCCCCTTGTGCTTCCTTCTGCTCTGTCTTCGTGTGTCTGTTTTTATGTGGCGACGACCAAGTTTAAGGACGACTGGGTTTCCTGCTTCCATGAAGCAAAATCGCATCTTGAAAGCGTTCTCTAGTTTCCAGGCCCTGAAAGCCCGCAGGGCCCCGGACGGGCCCGGGTCTGGGGCAGGAGCCGGTGTGTGCCCGAGCCGGAACCTCGGGTGCCCGGAGGAGGACACTGCGGACGGGCGTGCACCTGCCTCGATGCCCGGCCCCCGGCCCGGCTCCTCTGCGGCCCGGAGCGCGGCGGGAGAGCAGGGCTGCGGACCCCCAGCCTGGGGTGGGGCTCCGGGGCGAGGCCACGGTGTTGTGGAGGGAAATGACGCGTCCGGGCGGTGCGCTGGGGCCGATTCGGGCTTTGTGGTGGCCGCTGATGTCATTTCAGAGAAAGAGCTAAAAGAGCTGTTTTGTTTTTTCAGACCGTGTCTCTGGAATTGTCTCCTTTTTTTTTTTTTTTTTTAAAAAATCTGATTTTATCCCAGAGTGGACGTTCCAAACCCCAAACCTCTAATCCAGGCTTGCTGGGAGGCTCCTGCCCCGGCCGGGAGCTGGCGCCGGGAATGGGGTGCCGGCGGGGAGCACAGAGGCTGCCCGGTTCAGCCCGCCGCAGAGTCGGGGCCATGGGGCGAGGTCTCCAGGGAGCCCCTCATCTGCCGCTGGGCCTTCGGGGGGGCCTGGGGGTGGGGAGGCCAGAGAGAGGGGCTGGGCAGCAGGGGTTTGCTGAGGAGCATGCGTCTTCCAGAAGACAGCCACGGGCATCCAAGAATGCCACAGACCGCCTTCCAGAACTCTGTCTTCCAAGTGCGCGGGGGAGGCTCACCCTTGGCTGACACGCTGGGAATCACACTGGGGACGTCTCGGCGCCCCCCCATGAACGGGAGGGCCCCCGCCCGCAGGCCCGGGGGCGGGGAGGGAAAGAGCAGGCCTCCTCCCAGCCAGGATGCCCCCGCCCTCCAGCCTCTGCTGGCCTCCCCGCCTGCCACCCTGACCGGGACCAAGACGACCCCTTCTAGCACATCTCTGTCGCCCTCCAAGTCCCGGAACTCTGACACTGCTGTCTGGTGGCCGGGTGGAGGGTGGCTGGCCACTAATTGCTAGGTCAAAATAATGCTGGGTTGCTAGTTATTGAGGCCCTCCTGTGTGGCCAAGCTCAGTGACTCCACACGGCAATGCTCTGGGATGGTCCATTTTCCAGATGGGAAAGACTGAGGCTCGGAGGGTGACGTCACCTGGCTGGAGGGGGCAGGGCCGTGGGGCCCGCCTGTGGCTCATGGGTTCCCTTTATCTTGCACCACGTTACCTTTAGTGTATGGTGGGTTGGAACGTGTTCCCCCCAAAAAACAGATACGTGTACCCCGACCCTCGGCACGGGTGAATCGGACCTTATGCAGAAAACGCATCCGTGCAGACGTAACTAAGGATCTTAAGCTGAGGTCACCGTGGATTTAGAGTGAGCCCTAAATCCAATGACAGGCGTCCTTGTGAGCGACAGAAGAGGAGGTGACAGAGGCCACAGAAGGACAAGCAGAGACTGGAATGGCATGCCCACAAGCGGGGATGGCCCGATGCCCTCCGTGGGGCCCGGCCCTGCCCGCACCTTGATCTGGACTCCGGCCGCCAGAGCCGGAGGCAGCGATGTCTGTTGCTTTTAGCCACCATGTTTGTGGTGATTTTCTTGCCAGCTGGCGGCCTCCCCGCGATTGGTCATCCTCGGTCTAGACGCGCGTGTGGGGACAGCGCTGGGCGGGCGCCCGCGGTCCTGGAGATGCGTGAGCTCCCAGCATCCCGGGGTCCCTCACGTGCACACGCCCTCCCTGGACGGCTCCTTGGGTCCTGGGCAGCGTCTGAGTGCCTGTGCGTGTGTGTGAGACCCCCGTTCTGCTGCCCAGTCACCCCCGGAGCCGTGGCTCAGCCCAGTGCAGAAAAGATGTCAGCCATGACGTGGCGAGTTTTTACTGAGTGTCCTCGGTGTGCGAGGCCCCGATCCGGGACCCAGGATACGGCAGCCAAGAACACAGGGTCCCCGTCCGCGAGGGGGTGAGGACAGAGGGAGAGGCGCACGGACGGCGGCAGGGGCAGAAGCCGCAGGGCGGGCAGGCGGCGACGTCCGCCCCCGGCGCCCCCAGAAATGCTCACAGGTCGGCCTCCCTTCCCTGGTGGAGACCCCGAGGCCCTGGAGAAACTCAGCCGCTCGTACAAGGCCACGGGCTAGGGGCCACTTTCCTCCAGCCCCGCCCCCCACGGTAATACAGGGCGGAGCCATCGCCCGTGTTGCCCTCGGACCCTGGGGTGGACGGCACTCGGCCGGCAGCCCCGCAGTTTCGGGTGGTTGGGGGCTGGCCCGCGCCGGGGAAGAGTCCCTCTGGGGGGGGGGCGGCACTGGGCAGGGGGACCAAGCAGCTGGGGCTGAACTGCTGGTCTCTCCATCTCTCTTCTCTTTGTCTCTGTCTCCCTTCCTCTCTCCAGACCACACGCCAGCTCTGTGTCTACACGCAGCAGGATTCTGGACATCGACCGTGACAGTCCCAGGGCCCCGGAGCGGGCATCCCAAGCAGATGCCCAGGCCGCCTGGCCTTCTTGGACGGGCCCCGTGATCCAGATGCAGCCCTACAGGCTCAGACCGGTTGAGGCGAGCGGCAGACCTCCGGCAGATCCGACTCCCCGTGCTCCCACGCCGCGCCCAGCCAGACCCTCTCAGACCCTCAGCCCGTCCTGACTCCCCCCTGCTCTCCCACCCCAGACCCTCTGCGGGGCTTGGCTCCCCCTCCTCGGCCCTCCAGCTGCTGCCCCAGGGCCCCAGCCAGGACGCTCCCGCCACGGAGCAGGCCCGCCGCTCTGGCTGCAGAGGCCGGTGCTCCACACCATGACGGCTCGCCCCCCCCACCCCCCCACACGTCCGCTCTGCTGTGCGAACACGGCCGCCTCCCGGGGAGGACGGGCCGGGCAGATCCCCGCGCTCTTCCCGAGACACGGCCACACGTCGTCCAACTTCCCGGAGCAGCACTTGTCATAACGAGTGTAGTCGGGTGTTGGAAATACAAGGCCAGTGAGGGCTTCACCGGGTGCGACCTGAACGCGTCTAACGGGAGGAAACGCACGGCGTGTGGATTTCTACCACGGGTTTATGTTTTTAACATTTACAACCAATAAGCACTGCTTCCAACATCAACATGAGGAAGGGAAGACCTTGAGCCGCTCTCTCCGGCGTGGGGAGCGGGGCCCGGACCAGGATGCTCGCCGCCATCATGCCTGGAAGCCGCTAGCAAACGCGGGCCCCGGGCCAGATTCTGGGCTGAGCCTTTCACATTTATCATCTCATCAGGTCCTCATTTCCATTTGAGATGGAGGGAAACTGAGGCTCAGGATGACTGGCCATTTGCTCAAGGCAGAGCCAGGCCCCAGGTCCCGGTCACCAGATCAGTACTGCACATGATCCAATCCCTGTCATGAAAGCGCTTCTGTGAGGATGCGGAATCGGGGCGCCCGGGGGCCTCAGCCGGCGAAGCGGCCGACTTCGGCTCAGGTCATGATCTCACGGTTCGTGGGTTCAAGCCTCCCCATCAGGCTCTGTGCGGACAGCTCAGAGCCTGGAGCTGCTTCCGATTCTGCGTCCCCCTCTCTCTCTGCCCCTCCCCTGCTCATGCTCTGTTTCTGTCTCAATAATAAATAAACATTAAATTTTTTTTTAAAGGGATGCAGAATAGTCCCCAGTCAGCCTTTCCTCAACATCTGCTTGGGGTGCGTCACCTCTGCACAAACTCCCCGCCACACGGAGTCTGGTGGGACCGGCCGAGGGCTCTAGGACACTGGCCACTGGCAGGTCGACTTGTCCTGGAGCTCTGCACAGGCCAGGGACGAGCGTGATGGTTCTCGTGGGTCCAGGACAGAGAGTCCCCCTCCCTGCAGAGAGATCCCCAACAGGAAACAGGGGAGGCGCTGGAGAGCCTGGATGCGGGTCTTGGAGACGATCGATAAACACCAGGCCAGACCGATCAGGAAAGGGCAGAAACGATACCGGTGCCAGTGTCAGGGCGTGGACATGACCGCAGGCCTCACGGGCAGCGGGACGGCTGCTGGACACACAGGCCACCGCGGCGACGCCCGAGGAGACGGAGGACCTGGGGACCCTGTCCCACCGAGGAAGCCGCATCTGCGGTCGGAAGCCTTCCCACCAAGAGACTGTGAGTGCCCTGGGGCCTCGCGGGTGAATTCTACCCAACAGTTAAAAGCGGGTTTTTCCCAATTTTGCACAGACTCGTGCAGAAAACGGAAAGGGAAGGAACACCACCCAGCTCATTTCATGGCCGGCATCACCCCGATAGCAGATCTGGACCCAGACCCGGTGAGGGGGCAGAACCACGGACTAACACTCCTCGTGAGCACAGAAGCAGACATTCTCGAGATCAAGTCCAGCCACACACACAGAGGACAGCGGCCACGGCCCAGCGAGGTCAGCCCCCGCAGGGCGGACTCCCGCAGCGTATTAACAAGCTGACAAAAAAGTCACGGGATGGTGTCTGAAGACACTGAAAAGAATTTGGAAGATGGTTTGGTCATTTCTTAAGAGGTTAAACGTGTACCGACCACAGGATCTGGCCCTTCTGCTCCCAGGCATTTACCCAAGACAAATGGCAGCATGTGGACGCAGCAACTTTATTCACCATAATCCCAGACGTCCGTGAAACATGAGCGGCACACCCACGTAGCAGACTACCGCTCGGTCGTGAGGGGCGGAATGAACCATCAGCACGCGCTACGGCGTAGGCGTATCTCAGAACAACGATGCCGAGTGAAAGAAGCCAGACAGAAGAGCGTGCATGGTTTATGATCCCTGCACCGAAAGTTCCAGAACTCCACGGTGACTGGAAACAGATCAGCGGTTGCCACGGGATCGGGGCGCCGGTGGGGAGGGGAGAAGGAGGCACGGATCGCGAAGAGCCACGAGGGAACTTGGGGGGCGGCTCCGCTCCGCTGCCGGGTTGCGGTCACGTTTTGACAGGCGTGTCCATTTGTCAAAACTTATCAAATGCTCCACTTTAACATGTGCAGTTTTTTACATTCCAACTATACCTCCAGTAAAGCTCTTTTTAGAAAGAATCTCAACAAAGAAAATTCACCCTTTTAGAGATTGTTTTTCTTTCTAACAGGAAGGGACATGACAACTTAAACCTAGACACAAGAGACGTCCGACGGTGTTTCCCGGCCCTTGGCGGAGTGCCGGCTCCTGGCTACCCCGGCATCTCGAACTCACGATCTTCCGAGGCTTGACTTGCCTGTCTCTGTCCCCTCCCCGTGACTCTGGGGGCCTGGGAGCCCCAACAGAATAGACCGGAAGTCCAGATGCGTGACGTCAAGGCGAGGTCCTAAGAGATCCTGCTCCGGGGAAGCCGGACCCCGAGCACGAAGCCTGTGGCCCTGACACAGCCTGGAGACGCACGCGTGGGCCGGCGGGGAAGTCTGTGCACACTCACACGTGCATCTCAAACTCTGAACCCTGGGCTCCGGGCGTCGCAGGCTCGCTGGGCCATGTGGCGGCCCTGGCTCGGCTCTGTCCCCTCTCAGTGGGTCCATGACAACCTCAACCAATTGGCTGTTGTTTTCAGTTCAAGCTGTCGATCTTCCAAAAGCAAATCCACTTCTCAGAATGGTGCGATGGGGCCTGGATGTTCGGATGGTCAACGTAGTTCAAGCAGCCTGCTCTTCGTCCGGCGGATGATCCCATGCACGTGCTGTGTGACTAGGACTTTGCCTTTAAAGCATGACCCCAAGCGCGAGTCTTTTACAAAGTTCTAGAAAGAGCGAGCCGCGCTCACCCCCGCACACTTCCTTCCGTCTCAGCCCCACCGGATTCCCTTTTCCCCTTTGATGCCAGGGACCTCGGCGGACCAGTGAGCCGCAGCCGGGAACGCATTCAGAGACCATTAGTACAGGAAGCGCAGAGGAGCCCGAGGAACCCGTGAGCCAGGGCGTTGGAAAACAGTCTATGAAAGGCCTTTTCAGGCTGTTTCTTTTAGGAGGAGTTTGTTTTTGGATTAAAGGGGTTTATTCAGGTATTCACAGATCCCCAGGCGCTCCGCAGCAGCTGGGCCGCGGAAACCCCCTAGTCATAATCGATCGCCGCAGAGGGGACGGCCGTGCTCCGACTGGGGAATTCGCGGATGAAAGAGGCGTAATTAGGTGACACGCCTTCAAAGGAGATGAAAAGCCCAAAACATCCTCAAAAACGCAGGCAAAAATATACCCTGGAATCACTACGCTCTTCATTTTGGAAGCAGCCGCTCCAATAAAGGGCTAGGTGTCAGCGGCGGGGGGCGCACTGAGGTCTTGGACTGGGTTTCCTTCTTTCTTTCTTGTTTCTTTCCTTGCTCGGGGGAAAAAATGATGGAAATGTCATTCCTACATTCCCTCCGCCCCCAGAAAATGGTGTGAACGGCTCCTTCCTTAACCGGAGAGTCTGAGCCCCGCCGGTGCCTGCCTGGATGTGGACCCCGGGTGGGCGCTACGTGGCATGCCCGTCTGAGCCCCCTCCCCTGCCCTGCCCCTCACAGCTCTCTCTGAATGGCTCACTTATATTCTTGACGCCTTGGGTTAATAAACTGCCTTTTCTCAGCGAAGGAAACATGAATTCCATCACCCTCCTCCGGCTCCTCCCTGGACAAGCCTTCTGCTCGGATCTCATCAGATGGAGGAAACTGGCAGATTCTGACCACGACGGGGTTTTGTACCCGGGCCCTCCTCCCGCCTCCCCCGCTCATTTTCAGAGAGAAGACGGAGCCCCCGGGAGCCCGTGTGACTTCCCCGGAGGAGCAGGCGCCAAAACAGAAACTGGGGGGGGGGTCTGACCCCCCAGGTGAGTAGTTCTCCCCCTGCTCAGGCCACCCCTTCTCGACTTCCCTTTATTTTTAATGCTTTAATGGGCACACTCTGACTGTGTTGTAGCACCCATTAACACATATTTAAATAATTATGGAAAAATCCGCATTTTATGCATCTTTAAGCACTTTGACCTCTGGGTTTCTGCAGCTGGATGTGACCGGGCTTCAGCTCCTCGGCACATTTTAATTAGCGCCCTGACTGCTTCTCGGCCCCTGTGGTCTGGAAGCGGCCACACAGCACACCTGCCGCGTTGAGCTCAGCCCGACACTCGGCCTTTTCTTCTTCTTCTCTCCCTCACCCCCCTTCTCCCTCCTGGCTGCGTCCGGGAGCGCCGAATGAATGTGCTATTGAGGCCGCTGTGACAACACCACTAAATAAGGATTCCTCTTGGCTGGCAGAATTTTTCCAGTTCAGACCAGCGCTGCACGGTACCCATCAGCCAAGGCGGCGGTTAGAGCGGGAAGGCGAAGACTCGTAGACGGGACTCACGCGGACAAAGAGGACGGACGTTTATCTAACTGCATATATGGGTAAGTGTGTATGCATCTCTATGTGTGTGTACGTATACAGAAGATACAAGAAGATACATTTATCTTCTTATGTGTATGCAGAGATACATATGTATGTATCTTCCACCTCAGGCCGCAGATACGTCCCGGAATGGAATCACGCTGTTTCGTGCTGCGCTTTCCCCCAGTACTTTACGTCCCGCTCATTTTCCTTCTCCGTTTCCTCCAAACTTGATGGCATCATACTTCATCATATGGATGCACCATCAGCCTCAAAACCACGTGCCAACCGTCGAAGATGCAGACATCCAGTCCGTGATGGATTTGTTTCGTGGATTTAATTTTGCTGCTCTTGACAGCATTTCGGAAACATCCGTGATGCACGGCTTTCTGGCCTCGACTGAGTACTGACTTGGGCCACATTTCTGCAAGTCTCCCCGCGGAAGGCTCGCGCTCTTACGATTTGGGCATGTGTTGCTCTGAAGAAAGGTGGGCGCAGGGAGGATCCCACTGCCCGTGCTGGGGGTGTGCCCTCTCCCCAGTGCCGCCGTCCGTACTGCGCATTGTCCTTAAAAGCAGTCTTTGTCTATAAAATGTTGAAATGCCCCATCGATTGAGGAATGAGACACACAGCATCAGGTGAAGCGGGGGCAGGGGGGTGAGCAGGGGGGAAGGGGCAGGGGTCGGGCCCCGCGAGCCTGCGAGCCGGTCATGGTGGAGCAGCCATGTTTCACTCCAAGGCCATGGCAAGGCACTGAGGTGTTCAAGCCGGAGATCTGGATTCCACTGGGGAAGGTGATTGGCCCTTCATTCACCTGCCAGGATTTCTTTCAAAAAACTTTTTTTAATGTTTGTTTATTTTCGAGAAACAGACCAAACATGAGCCAGGGAGGAGCAGAGAGAGAGGGAGACACAGAATCCGAAGCAGCTCCAGGCTCTGAGCTGTCAGCACAGAGCCCGACATGGGGCTCAAACCCACAAACTCTGAGATTATGACCTAAGCCGAAGTCAGATGCTTAACCGACGGAGCCCCCCAGGCGCCCCCCCCCCAACCTGCCCAGGACTTCTTTCTAAGCATGTGCTCGATGGCCGTCATTGCCTACCAGATGCACCGCTCTGCGCCCCGAGAGGCAGCGAAGGGCCCCTGTGCTCTGGCCCCCAGGCGAGTCCCATCGGCTGGGCGGGTAGGGGGCGGGAGTCGGAGGAGAGGCACCCCCGGACCACGTCCTGCAGTAGCCCCTGGGACTGACTGAAGGGACATGTTTGCTTGCCCTCTCTGCAGGGACAGCGCTGTGCCCTGGCCCCGGGGACCACGCCTCCCGTCGCTGTAGCCTGGGGCCGCACCTCCCTGCTGATTTCCCTTGTGAAGCCCTCCTCACTGAGCCCACTCGGCGGCATCCCCTCTCTCCTCCTGCACCCCTGCCGGCCCCACGGATTCCCACATCACCCTTCACTGTTCCACACGCTCAACAAAGGTGCGTTTCAACACCACAGGGGCGTCAACACACAGACAGGAAAGATAAAACATCTCTGCGCCGGAGAGGAAGGGAGGACAGGGGACCCTCATACACCCAAACAAGGCCAGCAAGCTTGGCCACTCCCAAGGCCCTAAATAGGCCCCCTTCCTGCGTTTGCAATCTGGTCCTTCTTGGAGCCAAGCCCATCTACCCAACCAGCCAGGTCCGCGATGTGGCCGGCATCGAAGTTCCTCCCTTCCCTGGTCGTCACCCGCAAATAATTGCCCACCAGGCTCCCAACATCCTGCCTACCAAGGGTGTCTCCCCTCCTTTCCATGTGCCCACCCCAGCTTCACCGGGGGGGGGGCCCTACTGGTCCTCAAGCTGCAGTCTGGCCCCAACACACCCCACACTCTGTCAGGTGCCCATGGTGATCTTTCCAGGTAAAAAAGTGGAAGATGCTACTCAGCTCTGAAGTAATCTTTAATGGCTCTGTCTTAGTTTGGGTTTTCCGAAAGCAGAGCCTGAGGCAAGGACTTGGTGTAGGCGGTTTGTCTGGAGGAGGTGCCAGGAAGCAGGAGCGAGGGGGCAGGGGAGTGAGGGGGGGGAGGGAGAACTCAGCGGAGCGCACGCACTAGCGGTTATGGGGGGGCCACTCCGGACCGTCTGGGGGCCTGGCATCTCTCCGCTGCCCCTGCCCCCTGGCCGAGCGTACACCCTGGGAGTTAAGTGCCCTGCACTTCGGGGCGGCTGGGGCCTCCCCCGTGTTGGGGAAAGCAAAGCAGAGACATGCGGGGTGTTGGCGAGTGCCAGGAACCACCCGGGACGGGGTGCTGAGATCGGCGGCTGAGGGGTGGTGTGCGGGCATTGTCCGCATCTGCTGCAACCTCCTCTTGGTGCCCAGGATGGAGCCCTTCATGACCCACCTCTTGTCTGTCGGCTCCACGTCCCTGTGCCCGCCCCCGGGCGCGAGGCCACCTTAGCCCACAAACAGCGGGTCTGTGCCCGTTGGAAAATCAGCTCCTCTAAGGCAGCTTCGTGCGTGTGCGTCCCGACCCACTGGGGTCAGCTGGGATTGGCCCTTTTGAGCTTGGCCTCCTGGGATAGTACACAGCCTGAGCAACTGTACCGGGTGGCCCTGAACATTAATCTCAGTCCAAGTCAGTACCCAGTGGTCTCTGAATACACAGAATGGTTCACATTTCTGACTCTCTGCCCTGTTCTTTGTGCTTAGAGTTCATTCGTCAAATATTTACTGAGCATGTACT
This sequence comes from Mungos mungo, assembly GCA_004023785.1. NCBI lineage: Eukaryota > Metazoa > Chordata > Mammalia > Carnivora > Herpestidae > Mungos > Mungos mungo. The sequence goes on from PISW01008132.1 coordinate 49,861, forward strand.
ATGGGCCGGTCACTCCTGGGAGTGCTGGGGACACAGCACAAAGCACACGTGACTGTGCCTGCCTGTGTAGAACTCACACGGAAGTGGGGGCAGACCTTCAAAGAAACAAGCGAGTCAGTGCAGAGTAGGCCCAGTGGCGTCGTGTGCCTCCCAGGAAAGCAAGGTGGGGTAGAGAGCAATACGAAGTCCAGGCCAGAGATGGAGACGCTGGAGGGAAGACCTGAGGCTAGAGGAGCAGGGGAGGAGGGCGTGGCCGGTGCAAAGGCACTGAGAAGGTGTGTGGTGATGCAGGGCCCGCCAGGGCTTACCGCCTCCACTCACCTCTACTCAGCGTGCGGGAGCAGGGGAGGGCTGGGGCACAGGAGAGGGAGGAACCAGGCCTCCTCCGCACAGATCACCTGTCTTCACACCCCCCGCCCCCGACTCATGGCGGCAAGCCTGGCGTGGCCGCACCTCTGCAGGAGCCCTTTCGTCCCCACACCCAGGTCGCTCGCGCTCTGCCTAACTCGGTAGCCCCTGAGCAGTCCCCCGACGGGAGGGCAGGAGAGACCTAGCGACACTCGAAAGGCATGACACAGGGACCGGGCCCAGACAGCGGAGCTCCAGCAGCACCCCCGGAGCAGGTGGTCATGACTTACCGTGTTCTACCATCAGCGTGTGGGGAGGGCACAGGTGGGGACCCGCCCTCGGGAGGACGGGGGTTTGGTGGGGATTGCAGCCGTCTCCCCATCAACCCCAGGAGCGCCAGACAGCCCTGAGCGCAAGCGACAGGCTCGTCCCAGCAGCGGCGGGAACGCAGGGACAGGAGGGAAGGAGGAAGCCGCAAGCAGTGGGGGCGCCTGACTCCCTCGCCCCGGAGAACGGAAGTCCCCACGCCCGCTCACTCTAACCCCAGCTGCAGAAAAGAACGGCCCTCGTCCCCAGAACCGCCCCGTCCAAGCAACTCAGCACGCGGCGAGGGAAACAGACTTTCTCAGCCCAGCAGGTGCACAACTTCCCCCCCAGAGAGCAAGCCTGCTTTCGGGGAGAAGCCTCTGCGCCTATGCCTTCCCCACTGAGGCAGGAGCATCCGGGGTGCCCGGGTGTGTGAGCCCCGGGTGCTGGGGCGCCGGGGAAAACCACACCCCGCCCCGTGGACCGTGGCCCAGGGGCCGAGCCAGCACAGCGCAGAGGGGCGCGTGCGGTACTGGGGGCCCTGCTGGGGTCAAGGGGTTCCCGGTGGTCTGGTGCTGGAGCCCCGACCTGAGGGGCAAGAAAGGGGGCCGGGGAAGGCCCAGGTCATACTTGCTGTTGGCCTGGGGGGCGGGGCCAACAAGGGGGACCAGCAGAGGCCGGAGGGGACACGAGTGGGAGCGGGAGGAGCACGGGGCGTGGGGGCTGATGGGAAGTGAGCCCCGGCCGTCACCAAGGGCCCTCCACTCGTTCCAAGGTGTCCGTGTTGGAAGAAGACACCGTGGGTTTTGTACCTCGGGGTCGTGTCTCAGGCCGGGAGCCACGGGGTGCGGATCGGGCAGCACAGGGGGCCTGTCAGCTGCTGGGAAGTGGGGCGGTGACGGGGCGAGGGCCAGGGGAGCGGCCGCGAGCACGCACACAGGTGACGCACGGCAGGAGGCCAATGAGCCTCCTGAGGAGCCTTCTCCCCGGTGCTCGAGCCAGAGGCGCTCAGGGCGGCCTGCGCTCTGCGTCAGCATGGGGACCAGCGGGCTTTCTGGGGGCCCAGGGCGCCGCGCGTGGCAGCAGGAAATGCAGAGACGCGCCTGCGTTGGAGCTCACGGGGCCAGGGCTGGGGATGCCCCGTCCCCCCCGCTCCCCCTCTGGGGAGCCCCAGATCCAGAATCCACTTGCTGCTGGGGAGCCGTGGCCTGCGTGGCCCTGGCGTTCCTGGCCAGTTGCCGGCCCAGATGTCGCGCTCCCCTGAGCGTGGGCGCCCCGTCGCTCCCAGGTTAATGCAGAGCTCCCCCCACCCCCCTGCCGCCAGCACGGCCCAGGGGGTGCCAGGCGACCAAGCACGTTAGCCACCCGGGTGTCAGAAGGCCAGCGGGGGCCACCCAATCCGCCGGTGCGGGGAGAAACGGGTGTCGCAAAGGAGACATAGGGTGTCCCCAGAGAGGCCAGGCCTTACCTTGGCGATTCCGAGTCAGCTCACGTTGGGTGGTGGCCGTGCCTCCGTGTGCGTGGCGGGCTTCGGGTGGCTTTCTGGGGACACAGCCAGGAGTGACGCAGGGGGCCTCGGCCGGGGGGCCTCAGGGGAAGCCCATCCCCCATCGGACCTCAGGGTTCTGAGTGTGATGAATGCGGGGTGGCCCTTCCCACGGCAAAGGCCCCGGTCCGTCTCCAAGCTCCTGTCCGCGGGGGCAGAGGGCTCTGAGGAGGCCAGTCTGGAGCCCGGAGGCAGGCAGACGAGGAGGGACAGCGCAGGAGCGAGGTCTTGCTGGAGACACACAGAGGGGACCCGTCCGTGGAGCGTGGGCTGCTGGTTCCCAGGGACGAGCATGGACGCAAGGGCGGCACAACCGGGCTCTGAGCCCCAGCTCTGCGCCCCACTCCGCTGGGCCTTGCCCCGCCTCCCGTGCCTCAGTTTCCCCACCCGTAAGTGAGGCATGATGCCAACAGTCGTGGGAAGCTCCAGCTGCAGACGGAGTGTGTGAGAAACAGGAGCGTGGAGCCGACCTGCAGGGCTCCGCCTCGCTGGACATTCCGGAATCGGGCGACCCCACACCGAGGGCAGGACAAACTGTGAGACCCGCACGGCCCAGCTCGAACTTGGCCAGGCTGCTCACAAGTGCCTCAGCGTCAACGCTGTGGACCCCTAGGTGGTTTTAGCCTTCCGGGTCCTTTAAACAAACTCCGCGTGCTCCCGTTGCCCCGTGCTCCCGAGCGCCACTCCAGCGGGGCCGGAACCAGAGAGAAAAGGCCCGCTCCGGGAGCCGTGTCCGCGCCGGGCCCGCCCGTGGGGTCTCCTCTCTGAGTGCGAGACTGTCCGCAGCCACACCTCCAGTGCCAGACGTGAGCGATGGCCTTGGCCGGATGGAGACGCCGCCTCTGGGTTAGCCCCTTACCGGAATGTTCCGCCCCCTGCCAAAGACAATCAAGTTAGGGCACATCTCTCGTTCAAGAAAACAACAGTTTTTCCCAAAACCCCAACACCGGCTTTCGTGTGCGTGAACGCGGCTGTGTGGCCCCGGCTCGTCGGCGGGCCGGGGGGGCGGCACGGGGGTGAGCTGTGTTTCCAGTGCTCCCGCTTTGCGCGAGGCTGAGGGCGGACCAGAAAGTGGAGCTGACGCGTCGCAGTTACGAGGGGCCGGAGGCGGTGGGCGCCGACCCGCCGCTGACCGAACCCCCGCGAGGCTGCGGGCGCAGAGTCCGGGCCCAGACACACAGACACCCCGTTAGCATTTTCCTAGGTGCTCCGAGCCCTGGCCTCTCCACCCCTAAATGCGATGAAGGTATCTATTTACAGAGTAACTGTGAACATCGATCCCGAGACAACCCCTCAGAAAACGGGCGTGTGGTGAGCGACCGGTAAACCGCTACCGTTTACCGAGGGCTCGTCACGTGTGAAGACTTCTGGAGCAGCTCTTCTTACCAACAGTGTTTTAAACCCGAAACTCGAAGCCCCCACGGGGTGACGATCATCGACCCGCCTCATGGATGAAGGGGTCAAGGCACAGAGAGGTTAAGTAACGCACCTAACGCCACCCAGCTGAGCAGTTCTGGGTTCGTCCGGCCTCGGCGTCTCATGCCACTTTCCTTCCTGTCCTTATGTTACTCTCCCTGTTTTTTGTCCCCTCCCCCGCCACGCCCCTGCCGTCTGACAGCTGGCTCCCTGGGGACCAGGCGGTCCCCACACCGGTTGCATGAATGACACGCATGACCTCGACCTTCCCAGGTGAACTGCGGTTCATGTTGCATGGTCGGGCTCAAGCGTGCCTCCCTTCTGGAATCTTCCGCGGTCCCCCCAGTCGAGGTCACCGTCCCTCCTCTGTGCCCCTCTCGGTGCCTGTTGTCTGCTGTCTCCAGAACATCTGATAAATAGTCACTGATTCTTCCTTCCCACAGAGGCTGTGGGCTGTTTCTCCACCCTTGACCCGGGGCTTGGCCGTGCACCTTGGCAAGGCCGCTGGGACATTAGCGATACGATGTGAGAGCCGTGCCCTGGGGTCCCACTGCCCACTGCTCTTGGGTGCTGAGGCCTCTGTGTGGAGAAGCCTGGGCCAGCCCTGCGGCAGAAGAAGGGCCACGGGAGAACTGAGGCAGCCCGGTCAACAGTCTGACCTCAGCAACGTGTGAATAAAAGGCTTCTGTGTCTTCTGGCTCCCAGCTGAGCACAGAGGCGGCCCCTCCAGCCCCCCCGCAGAACTGCGAACTAAATACACACTTGTGCAAAGCCACCAAGCCCTGGGCTAGTTTGTTACGCAGCGCTAGCCAACTGATACATGGATGGACCCCCATCGCATGAGACAGTGCCAGGCGCTGACCCAGGTGCGTGGTGAGTAAATGGATCACGGCACTCGATGGAAAGCTGAATGGATGGATGGGGTGGGGGTGGGGGGACAGTGGGGCATGACATGGAGGAAACATCCTCTAAATTAGTCCTGGCTTCGGTCTCTTCCACTTCCCCATCCTCAGACGGAGTCTCCCATCTTAAGCTGCTGTCACGCCTCCACTGACACCGGTCAGCCTGAGTCATCCGGTCAGCGCCCAGCCACCACTCTGGCGCACTTTGTCACACGGAACCATTGGCAATCGAAACTGAGAGCTCCCTGAGCCGCGGTGACAAATGACCCCGGAGTCTCGGTGCTTTGTAAAGATTCACCTTTCGCCCGCGCTACACGTCCGCCCAGATGTGGCTGCGCCTTCACGCACGCTCACTCTGGGACCCGGGCAAGAGGGGCAGCCTCCGCTGGGGGGAGCGTCACCTCCTCTGAGCAGATGGAAAAGAGAGGAGGGAGCAAGGCGCTTTCCTCCGTCCTGCTCGCCCTCCGTCCCCAGCCCGGAGCACGGTGCCGGCAGCTGCAGGTGCCCGGGCAACGTTAGCTGAAGGACTGACCCACCCAACGGGCCACGTGATCTCGTAGCTCCTGTTATTTTTGATCAGAAAATTCGTCCCATTGTATTTGTAAAACTTTTCATTCTGCAATCGTTTCAGACATAGAGAAACGCTTCAAAACTCACCACAGAAGTCTTTATTTACTCTTACCCAGCATCTCCTAACGTTCATTTACATAATGAGAATAAAATTATACCAAAGCCAAGGGTCAACATGGGCACGATAGGAACTGAAGTACAGACTGTATTTGGATTTCATATTTTCCCCCCACGAATGTCTTCTCTCTTTCCAGGAGCCCGTTCAGGATCCCAGGCTGCATTTCACTGTCATGTCGTCCTGGTCCCCTCCTGCCGGGACACCTCCTCGGTGTTTCCTTGTCTTTCACGACCTCAGCGTTTTTGAAGAGCGCTGGTCATGTGCTTTGAAGAATGTTCCTCCGTTTGGGTTTGTCTGAGTCTGTCTGTGATGAGACGGAGGCGCTGCATCCCCGGCGAGAGGGCCCCGGAGGGGATGCTGCCTGGTCCTCCTCGGAGCATCCCATCGGGCGTACGTGATGTCCCATTCCCGGCGATGTCGCCTGGCAAGGAGGTGCCTGCCAACTCTCTCCACTCTAACGGCCGCATCGTATCCCAGTGGCCAGCTGACGTGTCTAGATCTGCACGCGGTGGAACCCTCTAGAAGCCCGGGTCCATGTCCGTTTTCCTCATCACTGCATCCCTGGCACCTCCCACCACATCTTATACTTTGAATTTGCTCAACAGCATCTTATTAAATGAATGAAAAAGCACGAACCCATCTTCAAGGAGCTAATATTCAGGGATTAATGGTTCAGACTAGCTGTCCTGGCTAGAAAGGTCTAGGCAAATGGCTGTCCCCACACCTCCGTGTTTCCTTTACTTTATTTAATCTCACACTGTACTTTCTCTTTTCCATCTTCTGATTCTCTATCTTATCCCATGGCTGAACGAGATGCTTCATTCGTGGGATGCTTGATTTATACAATTTTGAAGGCCAAGCGAAAAACAAACAAACTTTATGTGGGCAATACACAAGTTGATATTTCTTACTGATCCATTTTCATGGAGGTCCACACTTCCCCCCACCAGCCATCCCCAATTTCTGAGAGGGAAGCTGGCTGGACCCTAAGGCCATCCAAGGAAATGGGAAGGTAGAGCAGGTTTGGACACATTTGTCTGTGTTTCTGACAGTTTTGTCAAGACCAGAACTGTAGTCTGGGTTTCCCATTTGCCACCTTCTTGGTCTCAATTCCCATAAAAATTATAATATGCTCACAGTGTAAGCATGTATGAAAAGCAATTAAGGAAAATAAATCCTTCTATCCATTTCTCCATCAATCCAGCCCTCCCTCATCCACCCATCCAACCATCCATCCATCCATCCATCCATCCATCCAACCATCCATCCAGTCATCCATTCACCTACCTATTTATCCATCCATCCATCCATCCATTCATCCAGTCATCAATCCATCCATCCATCCATCCATCCATCCATCCATCCATCCATCCAGTCATCCACCCATCCATCCATCCATCCACCCACCTAGTCATCCATTTATTCACCATTCCATCTACCTACTGATCAATGTATCCATTTTTTTATCTTCCCATCTTTCCATTTATGCATCCATCATTCAATCCATTCCTCCTTCTGCCTTCCCTTCCATCTACTTATCCAACTTTTCCTTCCTCCCTCTCTACTCCTTCCTGCCTGCCTTCCTTCCCTCCATCAGTTCTTCTCCCCTCCCCATTTCCTCCCTCCCTCCACCTGTCCTTCTGATGTGCAGGGGTGCCGTTTGACCCAATGATGGCCGGTGAGACATAAGAAGCCTGCTTCTGGGTTATAATCCCCCCCTTACATGAGGGAGAGACATTCAAAGAGCGGTTGCTCTTTTCTCTTCCTTCTTGGGACACTGTCAGGGGAGGAGCTGATGCCTGGAGATGCTGCAGCCACCTTGCAACAACGAGGAAATGCTCTGCGTCTTGTCGCGGGGGCTCCCCCCATTCTCCCGGGCTCAGGTCCGTCCACAGGAGACACAGAGAGAGGTTGCAATGCGGTGTGGCTACTCCAGGGAAGCGCCGGGAGGAGAAAATCAGGATGGAGGCTTTTCTGAGTGTGTGTGGAGGGGGGCAGGTTAGTAAGGTCCACGTGAAGCCAGGGAGCAAGAGAAGGCAGCTAGGGTGGACTATTCTGGACAGAGGGCCGTCCTGGATAGAACCAACTGTAAGTGGAGGGGCTTCGAGGCGGCGGGGCTGTGACTTGTGCAGGACGGACAGGAAGCGGCCGTTCCGGGGCAGGAGTGCTAGCGAGGGGCCGGAGAGAAATAGTGGACGCGCACCTGCCAGGTCCAGAGGCACACGCTGCCAGCTGTGAGCTCCTTGGTGCCAGCAGGCTCCCCGCCGGGGTCCTGGCACTGCACAGGAGACCCAGCCCCGTCCGGGGACACATTTAGGGACAAGGGTGGGTCTCGCTTCTGTGAGGTGCAGAGCCTCTGGCCTTTGCTCTCTGCTCTGGACCCCCGTTTCCTCCTCTCCACGGTCTGGGGGTGGATGGGGGAGGGTGAGCCCCGCCCTGGCCGCCCCCCCCGGCTCCCACCTGAGAAGGGCAGCCATCAACAGCTGGTGGAGGGAGCGTCGGCGCTGACCGCGCCTCGCTGCGGCTGACAGGTCGCTCGTGCACGGAAGCAGCTAGTGAGGTGGCCGGCCCCGCGCTGTCCCCTCTCGAGGCCTGGCTCTCCCTGGGACCGCAGCCGGCAAGGTTTACGGGAGGGAAAGTGCCCTGAACGCACAGTTGACAGCGGGGTGAGGAAATCCCTGACAGGGGCAGCATGATGAAAACGGCAGGGGCACGGCCCCCAAGCCCTTCTCCTGGGCGAGACCGGCCAGCGCAGGGCGGCCTCACCACCTTCCAGGAGATGGAGGCCAAGGGGACAAAGGACAGAAGCACCTTCCCGTGACACTACCAGCCCCATTCGCTCCCGGGAGCCGGAAGACGGGAGGGAGGAGACGGATGCCGCGCGCACGGGTCTGGCCCTTTGCTCGCTAACTTCGGAAATCGCACAAGACAGAGGAGTCCTGACAAGACGTGAGAAAGGTCGTCGGCCAGGGGACAAGAGGCCTTGGTGACCAGCAGGAGGCACGCCCGTGGGCGCCACGGCTCCCGTGTGTGGGTAACGGGGTTCAGGGTGCGGGGAGGCGGCTGGGGGTCCTTTCTCAGCCCCAGCCGGTCCCGCCCCCAGGGTGCCGCGCAGGCGCAGGCGCGGAGGGACTGGGAAGCTCTAGATAGTTCCCCTGCTCCCCTGCTACGCCCTCGCCCATCAACACCTCCCGGGGCCGACTGACCCTGCCGGGTCCCGTGGGCTGAGCTGCTGGCTCCAGGGAGCACTTCTTACCCAGGCTGGGAAGTGGGGGCGCACGCCCTGCCCCGGGGAATGAGGTGGGGGCCACAGGACAACATCCCGCCTGAGTGCCCGGAGTCCGCTCCGATGCGCTGGAATGCTCTCCCCCCAGAACTCTGTGTGGCTGCCTTCTCCCTGTCGTTCGGGTCTGGGCCCAGCTGGCACCTCCTCCCGGAGGACCGGTGTAGATCCAGACCCCAGGAGGGCAGAGGCCCGCGCTCAGATCACTGCCATGACAGTGAGGTGCAGCCCGCTTCACGGGATAAGGGGCTCCCCTCCCCCTCCCCCTGCACCGGAGCCCTGCCTGCTGACCCCGCTCGGCAAACGGGGCTGTCGGTCCACCGAGAATCCCAGCTTCCAAATCAATATGGTGGATCCCACAGCAGAGGGCCCTGGGCCAGGGAGGGGGCACCGCTGGCTGCCTCTGAGCCCCGAGGGGCAGGCGGGGGTGGGGTGGGGACAGTAAACCCGGGGACGGTCGGGACCCCCAGGCAGGCACTGTCAGTCTGGAACATGGGGCCCTGAGGAGTGGCCATCACTGGGGTCACATCCATCAGGGCTGCGCGGGGACACGCTTCCCAAGGGCCAGGGCTGTCGCCTCGCGGCACGCCCCATCAGAAGTTTCAGATTCATGTCGAAACTAGGTTCCCCCGAATGCTCATCTGCCCACGGGTTTGGTCTGAGAGGGTCCGATGTTTTCACGCAGGGGACATCCTATGATTCCGGTTGGTGGGAAGTCGGAGCTCTCAGACTCTGGAGCCTGGAGGGCCGCGGGGGGCCACTCAGCCCAGCCTGGCCTCTGCCTCCACCGGAGCCGGTCCCTCTGTGGGTCCCACGACCAGGAAACGTCCTCTGTGCGGGGCCTTACACCACCTCCTCTAGGTGTCTTGTCAGCCCGAGGGGCAAAATAGTAAGGTCCATCTCCGAAAGCTGTCTGGGGGCGAATAGGACGCATGTGGGGCGCCTGAGGGCTCGGTTGGTTGAGCGTCCAACTTCGGCTCCGGTCATGATCGGTTCGTGGGTTTGATCCCTGCATCAGGCTCTGTGCTGACAGCTCAGAGCCTGGAGCTGCTTCCGATTCTGTGTCTCCCTCTCTCTCTGACCCTCTCCCCTGCACTCTCTCACACAAATAAATAAACATTAAAAACATTTTTAAAAGACGCAGGCGTAATGCTCGCAGGCGCCGAGCCGAAGGTGAACGCTCAGTGAGTGGCAGCACGGCCTGGGCGCCCCAAGCTCCCGCCCCAGCAGGACGGCAGAGCCCAGGCTCGGTGCAGAGGGGCCGGGCCTGTGTGGAGGGGCGAGGCCGGGAGCACCTGGACGGCCCAGTGGGAGCCGCTGGCGCCCTAGCGGAAGGACGGGGCTCCCGAGCCCAGGTGTGCTCGGAGGCGGGTGAAGAGCCGGGTGCGTCATCCCCTGACATCCAAACTCCGTTCTCCCGCAACGCAGCCGGCGAGCACCGTCAGGACCGCAGGCCACGCGGACAGAAACGTGTCCTGAGGGGCTTACCCTGGCACTGTCCCTTCCTGTCCCTTCCCGCTTCGAGTTAAAAAAATTTTTTTTTAATGTTTTATTTATTTTACAGAGAGAGAGAGAGAGAGAGAGAGAGAGAGAGCGAGCGAGCAGGGGAGGGGCAGAGAGAGAGGGAGACACGGAATCCGAAGCAGCTCCAGGCTCTGAGCTGTCAGCACAGAGCCCGTTGTGGGGTTCGAACCCACGAACCTCGAGATCATGACCTGAGCCGCAGCCGGATGATTAACTGACTGAGCCCCCCAGGCGCCCCCTTCCGGCTTCGAGGTTTAAATCTATAGTCAGGAGCAGAGAAGGGGGCGAGGATGGCGGCCAGCAGGGGCACGGGCTTCCTTCTGAGGTGACGCTGGCTGTGCCGACGGCTGGCTCGCTCTGCGAGGACCCCACACACGCTCAGCCATACACGGTAAGTGGGCAAGCTGTATGGCACGCCAGGCGTGTCTCAGTACAGCTGTTTTTGAAAGCTGCCCTTTTAAAAAACTACATGTTGTTTGAGACGTTTCGCCGAATACTCGCTAACGATGGAGGGAACGCGCCCAACAGGGTGGCTCCTCCTCAGACGGGTTTGCTGCTTCATGAGATGCAGGTGCGTCGGTCGCCCGCCCTCGAGAGGGAAAGTCCACCTGCGGGCACAGCGAGGTCCCGGGGGCGCCAGGCCCGGTGGGAGGCGGGAGGCGTCCAGACCCTGAGACGGAACTGTAGTTTCCTGCTGTGTGGACACCAGATGGACCCTCAGGAAGAGAGGAGATGGCTCGTAATAAGGGCCCAAGTTATTTGTTGAGTTTAAAGGAGGAGGATGTGAATGAAGGTTCAAGGAATCCAGGAGGACTTCTTGAAGGAGGCATCTGGGCTAGAGCTTTCCAGGCTAATCAAAATAAGTACAGGGACACCTTGGGGGGCTCGGTCGGTTAAGTGTCCGACTTCGGCTCAGGTCATGATCTCACAGCTCATGGGTTCGAGTCCCACGTCGGGCTCTGTGCTGACAGCTTGGAGCCTGGAGCTGCTTCAGATTCTGTGTCTCCCTCTCTCTCTGCCTCTTCCCCACTCAAGCTCTGTCTCTCAATAGTAAGAGGCACACCTGCTCTCCCAGGTGCCTCTGCCTCCTCTCTGTCACAGGTGTCTCCAGAAGGCAGGCACACCCCGTGTGTCTCTCTCTCTGATGTCCCACTTGTGTCCCCAGTGGCCGACCTCAGCCAGAGGCCAGAGCCGTGGGGGCCCTGACACAGGCTATGGGATCCGCTCCTGGGAAGGCAGGAAGGAGCAAAGGACAGAAGGGTGGCCTGGAGGACTGAGGGGAGGCGTCCAGTCCCGAGAGCGGGGCGGCAGGGGGGCCAGAGCACGATGTGAGCAGAGTCCTGGAGGGAGAGAGACCAACCAGGTGCAGCGTCAGGGGGACAGTGACAGGCTCTCCCCGCCCCCAGCTCTCAGAGAGCCCAGGGGAGGGACAGATCACTTCTACCATCAGAACGAGCTGGCCTCTGACTGAAATGCTCTGCTCATTTCCTGTGAAACCTTGTTACCCAACACGTGGTCCTCAGGCGTCGCGACGAGCGGGTTAGAAACGCAGAGTCCCACCAGCCCCGCACCAGCGGCCAGACCCCCGGGTTAAATCCCCCCGGGTCACCCCAGGGCGGCTGTGGGGGCAGAACAGGGGTGTGGAGGTGGGATCGCCCCCTCGCTGCGCCTGAGCGGTGGCAGACCCCGCCGCTGGACGGCGCCCTCCCCCCACAGCCCCCTGGGACGCCTGCGTCATTCCCGCAGTGCGGTGTCGCCGGAGTCCCCTCCACGTCTGTCGGAGCTGGAGGTGGGGTGAGCCGCGCCTGCCAGACGTCTGTGTCAGAGCGTCCGCGTTTAATTTTTGGCAGAAATACGGACTCCACGCTGCTCAGGAAACAAACATCACGGAGTCCACACTGGCTTGTCCCTCGACTGACGCACCGGCCGCTCGTCATCCCGAATCAAGATGCACCAAGTGCTCTGGGCGGACGCACACGGAAGAGCCTGCAGAGAGGGACCCCCAGCCCCCACCCCGCTCACCGCCGGACGCACAGCGGAGCCAGGAGGGAGGCGCCTTCCACTCCAGCTTGTCACCACAGGTGACGTGCTGTCACCGCCGCGGCGCACACCGTCAGGTCACGCCTGCGGTGCGCTGGGCCCCGAGTGCGATCTTACTAGATGCAACCTCACGTCCCTCTGCTCCGCTTTCCCACGGCCCAGTGACACGCCTGCCGTGCGGACAATCCAGTTCCGCCACTCGCCGCACAAGGCGTCTTTCAGCCCCCCCCCCTTGCCCAGAGCCTCAGGAGCACGACCCGGGGCAGACCGTGCCTCTGCCGACACACCCGCTCGAACACCTGTCACCTCGCGGCACGCCTCATCAGAAGTTTCAGATTTATGTTGAAACGACGTTCCCCCAAATGCTCATCTGCCCGCGGGTTTGGTGTGAGAGGGTCTGATGTTTTCACGCGGGGGACATCCTCCTGCTTCCCGGTGCCTGTCGGGGTGGCCAGCGGTCACGCGGGCAGGAGGCCGAGCGGGGAGCAGCGGGAGGCGGGGCGCTGCTTTCCCGCTCCGGCCCGGCCCGGCTCGCCCTCTCCAGCCCAGCTGGCCGTGACTCCCTGCTCTCCCCAGTCCTTTGCTGGTTCCCTGAATCCCTGCCTTCGCTCTGTAAACGTGCCCCCCCCGCCCCGACACCCTCTTGGGTCACCTCTCAAGGACGCTGCTTTCCTGGCAGGCCCACGACTGATACATGAGTTGACAGTCAATCCACAGCGATGTTGACACTGAAATTCTAGGTGAGGACATTACGTATTCTGTACAGGTTTGAAATCCCCTTGAGACCCCGAGTGAAAGGAATGAAGTTTGAGGGAAAAGAGGCCCGAGGCCGGGCGGCTTCTGCGGGGCTCAGCTGTCCTCAGAGACCAGCGCCTCGTCCGAGGCCCAGCGACCCCCCCGCACGGCACGGTATTCCATTCCTTTTATTCCATCCTTCCCTCCGTCTCCCTACACACGGAGCCAAAGAAAACGGATGTAAACCCCGTTCCGGAACTTAAATTTAACCCCGTTCTGCAGTTACACACCGAGGTCCTGGACCCCGGGGACGGTGAGGACCTTCCGGATCCACGAGGCCGCATCATTTCATAACATGAACATGTCACTCGCCTCTTTTAGGGTTGATGGTTGCATGACTGCTCAGGATCAGGGATGGGCAAAACTGCCGGTGCCCTGGCATGGACCGGGGCGGGGCTGCAGCGCACTTACGGGGCGCCGGGTCCAGCACTGTCACACGGTTACAGCGGACGCTCCCCTCCGGGCTGTCCTCCCTGGGCTGTAGGACTGTCAATATCACCACATCTCGACCCTCGGGTGCACGCCTTCCTCGGACTCGGTTGGATGAAATGGGAACCACACCCAGCGTCTGGGAATCTGCAGCGTGAGCTGAGCCGTCCACTGTCTTCACGGAACGCTTTGCTGAACGCCTGAGCGACAGACACAGTGCTGTCATTCAAAGCAGCATCCTCAGACATTTTGCTTGAGAATGGACAGCGAGCCTGTCACTTCCAGGAACAATTCAAACGTTTAGGCAAAAATCAGAATTTGGGGGGAATTTGTGTCTGTCGCGGTGAGGCTGGCCACTCAAGAGACTCTCCTGGTGAGGTCAGCGGTCACGTTAGCAAATAGAGGTTCCAGACTGTTTAACGGAACACGTCAACATCCGAGAGGGCGGCAGACCCCGGCGAAGCCACGGTCTCCACAGGACACGCCTCCCGTGTGGCCAGAGCACGTGTGCAGCAAGAGGCCCCGCACCGCGCAAGAGGGACCCGCGGGTTTTCACGCCGCCGTGTAAACGCTCCTTCGTCTGCAACAGATCCTTAGGGAGTCAGCCCTTGTCGGGTTTTGGTGTAGTATTAAAGAATAACACCCAGGACCATCGGAAAGACTACTCCGGCGCCTCTCGGTTTCCACCTTCGTGCCTACGTGTGGCCAGGGGCTTTCCACGCGCTCTGCTCACAGAACACACTGTACCAGACCGAACACCGCGGCAGAAGAGGGAACCCAGCGATCGCCCGCCAAGGAGATCTGAGAAATGTAACACGACGTGCATCTTCTCGCTGCCTTTTTATTTTGCAAAAGCTAATTGTTTTTTCTAAAATGTGTGATGTGAACGTATCACAGGGTCAGTACTGTGCTCATCTGCGTGATGTAATGGATTCAACAGTTTTAAATGTTTACCAGGTTTAGTGTCAGATTCTGTAAATATCAACAGCCATGAGGCACGTAAGCAAACTCTCAGGGATCCTCCAGTTTGAAGAGTTTGAAGAGTCCGAGGGGAGGATCAGAGGCCTGTCCCGGGAGCGGGACGGCGGGCGCTCGCGTCCGCTGAGCCTGAACGAGGACCCCCATGCCCGGCCACCACCCTTCTTCAGGGCCTCACAAAGCTCGTACCGCTAGCAAACAACGTGCCAGAGATCAAGGGTCTGGCCAGAGAGACTCAGACTGTGCACGGGGACTGGGCTTTGGGTCCATCATTTTGGAAGCTGCGTGTCTCTGGGCAAGTTCACTCCTTCTCCGCGCCTCCCCTGGGAATGGGGGTTCCGGTGGCGCCCACCTGGCAGGTGCGTGCGGGAACTGAGCGGTAGTGGAGACGGTGGTGGTGAGCTCGGGACAGGCAGGCGTGGGGGCCGGGCCCCGAGCCCAGTGCTCCCTGTGCGAGTCCTCACCGCGTCGTCCGTGCAGCCCCTGACCCGGGCACTGTCACCCCTTCCTGTTTATAACAAGGGGGCCGAGGCTACTTGTGAAGGTGAATGAGTTCGTGCCTGTCACACCCAAAGACCAGAAACCCCACGTCTCTCTCTCTCTTTTTTTTTTTTATAAATTTGTTTTAATGTTTATTCAGTTTTGAGAGACAGAGCTCGAGCAGGGGAGGGGCAGAGAGAGAGGGAGACACAGAATCCAAAGCAGGCTCCAGGCTCCGAGCTGTCCGCACAGAGCCTGACGCGGGGCTCGAACCCCTGAACCCGGGAGATCACAACCTGAGCTGAAGTCAGATGCTTAACTGACTGAGCCTCCAGGCGCCTCATCCCCACGTCTCTTTGATGCATTTCTACTGCTACGGGTCAGGGCTCTGTCAGACTCTTCCCCGAAGGGTAAGGATGCGCCTTGGGCAGCAGGGAGCCTCAGCCCCACAGGGAAGAAACGCTTCTGCCTTCCTGGCCGAGGGCCGAGGCCTATTGAGAAACCTCTGGGGAGAAGGAAGACGCAGCCCTTCCCGGATCCTTGAGAAGCAGGTATTTCACGCCGTGTTTGCGCACAGGAGCCTCCACAATCCGGTGCTTGTCTGGCTGGCTGCTGAGTAATTTCACAAATTGGCTTTTCCTGGCAAGGGAGGGGGGCGGATGTGAGGGTGGAAGATTCCGCTAGGTCGCAGGTTCAGCGCTGGCCTGGCTGCCGCCGACTCCTGGGCTTCTCCGAGAAGCTGTTTGTCTGTTCCGACGGGGGGCCGGGGTCAGAGCCTTCAGCTGCCGGGTGTCCCTTAAGCCCTACCAGGTTCCAGGCCCCCGTGACACGCTGACGGCACAGCGGTGAGCAAGGCGGACGGAGCTCCGGCCCCAGGGGACTCTCCGTCCCGAACAAAAGAGGGCTGACTGCACACGCTTCATGGTGCCGGACTCACCCCTCCTCATCTGGCCTCTCACGGCTGAGGAGAACTTACGTGAATAAGCACATCTAGATTTTCCTTAAGCTTTACTTATTTTTGAGAGAGAGAGAGAGAGTGCGAGTGGAGGAGGGGCAGAGAGAGAGAAGAAAATCTAAATCCGAAGCAGCTCCAGGCTCTGAGCTGTCAGCACAGAGCCCAACGCAGGGCTTAAACCCATGAACCGTGAGATCACGACCCAAGCTGAGGTCAGACGCTTACCGACTGAGCCCCCCCAGGCGACCCCAAATAAGCAAATTTTCAAAATACGTCAGTGTCTCTCAAGATGTGGATCAAAGCCACTCGGTTTTTGTTTTTGTTTTGCGGCATCTTCCTGTCATTTCCTAGAGCCGAGCTCCTGAGACCCGGGCCCTGTGACCGCCCCCCCCGGGGTGAGTCTGGGGCTCTGCTTTTCTAGCAGGCTCCCAGGAGATGCTGCTGAGGCTGCTGGTTGGGGACCACACTTCGGGGAGCAAGGCTTCCTTAGAACGTCTGGTCAGCGCCTAGAACAGACGCTGGCACATAGTAGGTGCTTAACAAACGCCCCGTGGTCACTCCTGTTTCTCGGGGCCAAGGTCTCGTGTCTTCGCCTTGCCGACAGGCCCTCCACTAACCCTGGATCTCTGCCCAGTGATGAGTGTGCCCGGAGGGCACCGAGACTGGCATGAGGAGCACGGGGCCGGGCACTCGTGTGTAACCCAAGCCTCACGCTGCCACACCAATCCCACCGCCCCTCCCAGAACGGGGGCCAGCAGAGCGCGTGGCCCCGCCAGGCAGGAAGCAGGAGCCCCGAGACCGTGCGGCCCCAGAGCTGAGCTGGGACATCCCCCCCACCCCCGGCCCTGCAGGCCAGCCCGCGACTCAATGTGGGCTCTGTTTACTATTCCAGAGAAGCAATTTTCAAGGGGGTTGAAATCCTTGTTAAAACTCAGGTAAAGAATGTAAACCGAAGCCAGGCTCCTTCACCTGGGGCTGCAAAAGCGCCTTGTTTCTGCCGCACCGCCTCCCCGCAGGCCTCCTGGGGTCCCGGGGAGCCGCGGAGGAAACCCGTTCTGGGCGCCGAGGAGGGACGCAGTGCGGCCGGCGAGTGTGGCCCGTCCCCGGGGCCGGCACAGCTGTCCCCGGGCTGGAGGCACCTGACGGGCTCCCGAGAAAACTGCCGGGAACGGTTGAAGAAACCCCACTGATGAGCTTGACCAAGGATTCAAGGAGGAAACAGAGGTCTGCGAAGGCCACGGGCGCCTCGGGGACCCGCCCTCCTCTTGGGGTTCATCTTGTCTCTTAAAAAAACGAGGGAGATGTCCCACTCTGGGGCCTTGGCGTCCGCGGTGCTGTCACGGCGCAACTTTGAAAACCGACAGGCAGAGCCCTTCAGGCAAAGCCGCGAGGGGCTGCGTCCCTCCCCCAGGACGCGGCTTCTTGTCCCAATGACTCCCAAGCAGCTGTTTATGTTTTGCAGACATTTCACTTAGAAAAAGTAGTAACATGGGACAGCTATCTGGGGAGGGGCTGGCCTGGGAGGGGCCTGGAGGGACCTGGAGGGACCTGGAAGGGACGGAGAGGGAACTGGACCTGGAGGAGATTGGAGGGACGTGGGGGGGACGAGGCGGGGGCCTGGAGGGGGCTGGAAGGCCATGTTCATGCAGGTGCGGCCCGGAGCGGCTTGCCGGGAGAGCTGTTTGCAGTATGGTCCTTCCGCAGGGGCAGAGGCTGCTTCAGAAAGCCTCTCCAACTTCCTCTGGAGATTAGATCAACGGGGAAAATGATGAATTAAAATACAAAAAAGTCAAACCTGAGCTTTTTCTCAACGTGGGCTCAGATTCAGGTTCAGGCCCCATGGTCGACGGCTCCTGGCAGCAGCACGGCGCCAGAGGCCAGCGGGCGCTCGGCAGGGCTCCGACGGGGATCTGCGGCTCCTGGCGGAGGGGAGCTCAGGACGCGGCGTCCCCAGCAGCCACGGCCCCTCGGCGCCCCTGCGGCTTTGGGGACGTCTCCCGGGTCAGTGCTCAGGCGCAGACGAATGAGGGGCCGCAAGCGAGGCCGTGGCGGGTGCTCGGGACTCCAGCCGGGAGGGCGGGCGCTGAGCCGCTGGGGCCTCGGCCATGCGCAGAGCCCGCCATGCCCAGGACGCCCCTCTGCGCAGGGCTGAGTGTGGGGCACCTGCGAGGGACCCGGTTCTTGGGCACAGTTTGTGTTCGTGTCTCTGACATCATTAAGGCTGTGGGCCCCGGGTTAGAAATAAGGTGATACATCCAGCGGGATTTAGGGGAGACTGAGGGAAACTCCAGACGCTCCTCTTCAGCCTCAGAGCCGCATGTCTGCCCGGCAAGTCCCAGGGGGCTCCGGGGTGCGCTGGTCTGAGTCGGCAAGTCAGACAACCAGCAATGCTCACGTCGGAAGGAAGGCAGGGGGAGACGGACGCCCCGGCTCAGAGAGGGCAGACTCCCCCTTCCTCCACTTCCCTGTCCTGCTGGAGCCTCAGTGGATGGGGTGGCGCCCGCCCGCAGTGCCCCCTGCTTGGCTCTGCGCACCCGCTCAAGGGCCAGTCGCTTCCAGACACGCCCAGAAGGACCGTGTGTTTCACCAGCGATCTGGGCAGCTTGACAGAAAAACTAACCATCGCGTCTACGAGTCAATCCCCGGCTTGTTTCCAAAGGCGTCTCTTCTCACAAGCACGGGAGCCCCCTGCCCTCTGCTGCCCCGTTGGGTCGTGTGACAATTGTCCACCATTTCCCAGTGGTGGACGTGGATTCGAGGCTTCTGGCGGCGTGGGGCAGAGTGGACCCCCGCGCCTTTACTTTGGGGCTCAGTGTCACAGGCACTGGGTGCTGAGGGTGTCCGTGTGGTCACCTGGAGCCATGCGGCCAGGTGGCGGGCAGGGCGGGGGTGGGGGGGTGGCTGCCGCCCTCACGGAGGTCTAGGGGAGACCAGACGCCAGGCATTCGGTTCCAGAGCGGCACATTCCTCCTCTTGGATCTATCACAGCAGAGCTCCGAGGCCGGGGCTTAGCAAATGGAGGGTAATTTCGGACGGTGGGTGGTCCCGCAATCGCCGGGCAATTAGATAAGAAGCAGTCGTCCCCTCCACAGACCACAGACATGCGCGTTATCCAGCCGCGGGGGGAGCTCAGCGCCGCACTCCTCCCCCTGGGAAGCCACGGCGGGGCTCCGGGTCAGGGCCTCGGACAGGGGCAGCTGGCAGGCGGGCCCCCAGAAGGCAGTCACTGAGGCGTGTCCGCAGGGAAATCCTCCTGACCCCAGTCTCCTAAACCCGGTTCCGAGGGTCCTTCCCACTCCCTTCACCGAGTGCGAGGGTCAGTGAGAACCGCAGTCTGGGGCGTTTTAACTTCTGTGGGGGGGGGGCGGAGGGGTGGGGTGAGGTCAGTCTTACACAAGGGTCTTACACAAGGGTCCGAGGGAGGGGTCGTGTGCTCCCGGACCGTGCTGACCGCGCTGGGGCTGGTGCGGGGCGGACGGTTCCACCGTAGTCTAATCAAGAGCAGCGAGGGGTTATGGGGGCACCTGGGGGCTCAGTCGGTTAAGCGTCTGACTTCGGCTCAGGTCATGATCTCCTGGTTCATGGGTTCGAGCCCTGTGTTGGAGTCTGTGTTCCGACTCTGTGTGTGTGTCTCTCTGCTAATGCTCTGTCTGTCTCTCAAAAATGAATAAACATTTAAAAAAATTCTTTAAAAAAGAGCAGGGAGGGGCTGTGGTGGTGCAGGGGCTGGTGGAGGGGGTGGAGATGGGCGGATGCCGTGCCCACATCACAGCGGGTAAGGGCACACCATCTGGGGTACTCACCAGGCCACTTCTAATGTTTCAGAAATGCTTATTTATTTATGTTTAGAGCATGCAAGCAGGGGAGGGGCAGAGAGAGAGGGAGAGAAAAAATCCCAAGCAAGCTCTACACTGTCAGCACAGAGCCCGACACGGAACTCGAACCCACGAACCATGAGATCACGACCTGAGCTGAGATCAAGAGCCCGACACTCAACCGCCTGAGCGGCCAGGCGCCCCAGCCAGGCCACTGTAACTCCTCTGGAGGGATTCTTGACTAGGGTTCCCAGATTTGGCAAATGAAAATACAAGATGCCCAGTTCGACGGGGACCTCAGAGATCCTGTTGGATTCATTTCCTGGGGTGGCCGTGAGGAAGCGTCGCAGGCAGGGGGCTTGACACACCGGAGTCTGTCCTCCCCCGCCTCCAGAGGCCAGAGCGAGCACCACGGTGTCCGCAGGGCTGTGCTCCTGGAGCTGGAGCGGAGGTCTTCCCGCCTGGCCCGCTCCCGGGGGCCTCGGCTGCATGCGCGTCCCCTCGGTCCACCTCCAGGGGCACACGCACTGGCCTGCTCTAAGGACACCAGGCCCTGGATTTAGGGCCCACCCTCATCCGGTGTGACCTGGTCTTAGCTCACTTCATTTGCACAGACCCCAGACCCCATTTCCAAATAAAGTCACCTTCTGTGGGGCCAGGGGACACAACTCAACCACGACAACAGAGCTTATTTTAGTTGCACCGAATGTATTTTATGTAAACTTGGTCATTAAAAAACATTTTTTTAATGTGTATTTATTTTTGAAAGAGACAGAGCGCAAGC
Organism: Mungos mungo; assembly: GCA_004023785.1. Lineage (NCBI taxonomy): Eukaryota > Metazoa > Chordata > Mammalia > Carnivora > Herpestidae > Mungos > Mungos mungo. The sequence continues at coordinate 70,150 of PISW01008132.1, forward strand.
CAGGGAGGAGCAGAGAGAGAGGGACACACAGAATCCAAAGCAGCTCCAGGCTCTGAGCTGTGAGCACAGGGCCTGATGTGGGCCTCAAACCCATGATCCGCAAGATCATGACCCAAGGCGAAGTTGGAGGCTCGATCCCCTGAGCCCCCCAGCGCCCCCCTGAGCCCCCTGGGTGCCCCCTGAGCCCCCCTGGCACCCCCTGAGCCCCCTGGGCATTCCCTGAGCCCCCTGGGTGCCCCCCTGAGCCTCCAGGCATCCCCCTGAGCCCCTCAGGCGCCCCCTGAGCCCCCTGGGAGCCCTCCTGAGCCCGCCTGGCACCCCCTGAGCCCCCTGGGCACTCCCTGAACCCCCTGGGTGCCCCCCTGAGCCCCCCAGGCACCTCCCTGAGCCCCCCCCCGGCCATTTTAAATGCATGGGGAGGGGCAGCTCAGGGGTTGGAAGGTGACTGAGCTGGTCCCCTCCTGGATAGGGGAGGGGAAGAAAACGCTTTAGTGAAGTTCTCTCCATCAGGGCGGGGCTGAGCTGTGGCCTGAACTAGCGGCACTGGGGCTGCTCCTTTGGAATTCAGCAAAATGTACTAAGCCACACTTGTTACCGGGAGAGGATGCAGATGTCCATGGCCGTGAACCTGACCCGCGCAGCCCGGCTGCACCTGGAACAGGGTCCCGCTCTGCGCCCAGCCCCACGTCGGCACCGCCTGCTCCTGTTCTCACAACAACCTGGTAGGTTCCCTGAGCCTTCATGTTCCCTGTTTGTACCCGGGGGGCTCAGAGAGGTAGGGCAGCCCCCCCAGAGTCACACAGTCAGTCAGCCAAGGCGTGGGATTTGAATCTTCTCCCCCGCACCTGACTCAGAGCCCGCACACACTCGCGAACCCGGGCCCTGGACCGTCCGCCAACCTGGTCCACAAGTGGGGTGCGTTTGAGCAAGTGCTTGAGGTCATGCAAGCTTCAGGGGTCCCACCGCAGCGTCACACAGAGTCCCGGGCCCCCCGGGGGTCCCACCGCAGCGTCACACAGAGTCCCGGGCCCCCCGGGGTCCCACCACAGCGTCACACAGAGTCCCGGGCCCCCCGGGGTCCCACCACAGCATCACACAGAGTCCCGGGCCCCCGGGGGTCCCACCACAGCATCACACAGAGTCCCGGGCCCCCCGGGGTCCCACCACAGCATCACACAGAGTCCCGGGCCCCCGGGGGTCCCACCACAGCGTCACACAGAGTCCTGGGCCCCCCGGGATCCCACCGCAGCATCACACAGAGTCCCGGGCCCCCGGGGGTCCCACCGCAGCATCACACAGAGTCCCGGGCCCCCCGGGGTCCCACCACAGCATCACACAGAGTCCTGGGCCCCCCCGGGATCCCACCGCAGCGTCACACAGAGTCCCGGGCCCCTGGGATCCCACCACAGCATCACACAGGGTCCCGGGCCCCTGGGATCCCACCGCAGCATCACACAGAGTCCCGGGGCTCCCGGGGTCCCACCGCAGCGTCACACAGAGTCCCGGGCCCCCCGGGATCCCACCACAGCATCACACAGAGTCCCGGGCCCCCCGGGATCCCACCGCAGCATCACACAGAGTCCTGGGCCCCCCGGGATCCCACCACAGCATCACACAGAGTCCCGGGCCCCTGGGATCCCACCACAGCATCACACAGAGTCCTGGGCCCCCAGGGTCCCACCGCAGCGTCACACAGAGTCCTGGGCCCCCCGGGGTCCCACCGCAGCGTCACACAGAGTCCCGGGCCCCCCGGGGTCCCACCGCAGCGTCACACAGAGTCCTGGGCCCCCCGGGATCCCACCGCAGCGTCACACAGAGTCCTGGGCCCCTGGGGAGGTGGGGCTGCCAGGGTTAGATGGAATACAGTGACCATGGAAGAGTGCATGTGCGTGTGTGTGTGAGCGAAGGAGTGTGTGCACATGCATGAGTGTGTGTTTGTACACGTGTGTGGCTGTGAGTGTGCACCTCTGAGTGCGTGTGTGCTATGCTAAATGGACAAGTCAGAGAGACTCTCTGATAACATTTTGGAAGTCACCCACCTGTGAGGGGTGAACTGTGTCGGGATCTGATGGGAAGAATGTTTCGCGGGGAGGGAGCAGCAAGCGCCAAGGTCCTGAGGCAGGGTTGGGACGGCTATGTTGGGGCTCAGCACAGAGGCAGGGTGGCTGGAGCTGCATTTAGAGCTCATGGCCTCAGGCTTTGTGGACGGTGGCTTTGCGTACCCATCGGATCTCTGGGGAGGCACGGGGCAGCCTGGGAGCCAACTCGTTTGCACTGACTGGGCGGGCCTGGCACTTCTAAGCTGGTCAGGGGAGGAAGTTCAGTCTGTGGAGCAGAGACTCAGGTAGAGGGCCCAGAGACGCCCGGCGCACTGGCTAGGGTCTACAAAGCCCGGGACACCCAGTACACTATCTAGGGTCTACACAGCCTGAACTCGCAGATTGGCTCCTCGTGGGAGCATCGAACACACAGTTATCTAGAAATGGAAAATGTAGCGGCAATCCATGTTTCTGTCATGAAAACCCCCCCGTCCGTGACGCACTCCCCACCGCAGTCCTCACCGAGGCCTGATCTTCACAACCCGGGAGGACAAGCCTGGGCTCCCGCGCTGGCGGGGCCCTGCGAGGATCATCTCTGCTTCTGGGCTCAAGGACAGAAAATGAGCAGTGGGGGTGGGGAAGGGGCAGGTGGGCAGTGAGGCCAGAGGGCCAGCCCGGGACAGGAGGAGTCTGGCTAAGTACCGTCCCCGGTTTCACACGCCTCTGTGGACCGGAGGAACCCTGAGCCTGTCGTTGAGGTGGAAGTTCAAGTCCGAGTGCGCGGAGCAGAGAGGAAGGTGCTGTGCCCGGAGACGGTCCAGGCGCAGAGCCGCAGCTCGGGCCGTGTGCCCTGAAGTCACCTGGGCTGACGCGGGGAGAGAGAGCAGGAATGCAGGGCCCCCGGTGTGGCTTTGGGGAACAGCAGCCCAGGGTGACAGAGCGGATGGACGGTGGAAAGCCCTGTGACAGTCACGGCTGACGGGAAGGTGGGGGCGAGAAGAGCCGCTGGCTCACGGGGAGAAGGTGGGAGACGGGGGGGGGTGGAGGGACAGGGACGCTGCTGGGGAGCGGGGCGCACACTCAGGGCACCCCCACGAGGGCCGACGGGCCAGATGTGCCCCCCATGCATCAGGAGCCCGCAGACGGCCCGACATAGCCCGACGGGGCGCCCGGAGAGCAGGCGCCAAGGGGACAAGGGAGGCTGGTCTGAAAGGCCCCTGCGCCTGGTCTCCGGTGCTCCGAGGGAAGGAAACGGGACAGAGATTACGAGGTCCAGGCAGGGAAGGTGGGAAGATAGCAGGCAGGGTGTCCTAAGACAACGCGGGGAGGCCCTGGTCGTCCCGCTCTCGGGCCCCACGAGGGGTGCGGGGGTTACTGGACGAAATGCTGCGGGAAACACGAAACTGGAACAGAATAAAAAGAACGCGGAGAGACCGTTACAAATGCAGAAAAACGGAAACCCATCTGATACGGGACTTTGCTCGCTCAGGGCCATTGTTTCAAGAATGTGGGTAGTCTTTACTACCTGAAATACGGGTCCCCCCACGGGAACCACTGCCCGCTCGGGGGCACACCCCCAGGCGTCCCCAGGCCCCTCTTTCCAACAGGAAGGTCACACCGCGCCCCCTTAAGGGTGCAGCGTCAGAAACACTGCTCTGGGCTCCTTTCTCAGCCCAGAGTGACTTCTAGAAATGATCCTCTTGAGGTAAAGAATCATTTCATCAGTTCTCTCCACCTTCTTTCCACTGCTTTCCAGCCAAATGCAAGTAAGACGAATTCATTTTGATTTTAAAATAGCACGAACGGTGTGTTTGTGGGCGGCAGGTCATCCCGCTCCGGCTTTCCGCCTGCCTGTTTGCGCAGGGAGACGTCGGGAAAGCCCGTGCGTGCATGTTATTCTGGACGAGCGAATGCATTTGGGGCAATCAGTTGGTTGCTTTCTTAGGAATTTCGGCTTAAATTTCTTTCTTTTTCAAAGTTTATTTATTTATTTAGAGAGAGACGAGACAGCACGAGACGGGGACGGACAGAGAGGGGGGGAGAGAGAGTCCCAAGCAGGCCCCGTGCTGCTGGTGCAGAGCCCGACCTGAGCCGAGACCCGGAGTCAGACGCTCCACCAGCCACCCAGGCGCCCCTCAAATTCCTTTTTCAAAAAGCGACCATGAGTGACGTTGATAAAATAGCAATGATGCAATATTTTAAAAGATGTCGCTTACATGTTTCTGAAAGAAAAAAAAATCACAATGGAATGTACAATGCAGCTCCATGAAAGATCAGTCTAAATTAATTAATTACGGGAAATGAGTCCATAATTAGGCAGAAAATGCTGAATCGTGAAACCAACATGCATTTGAGTAACCGGGGACCCCGGCTTCCAGGGAGACGCCGAGGTCCAAACGATTCCCTTTTCTATTCTTTCCTTTGTTCATTTATTCAGCAAAGCACCTGAGCACCTACTATGTGCTGGGCACACTGGACCCTACGGGGAGTCCCAGGGTGACATGTAGACAAAACAGAAACAAGAGCTAAAATCACGAAACCCGAAAGGAAGCTTCCAGAAAGTGTCCTTCTACAAGGAAGGTTCTGGTCGGGATTGTTATGAACAGTCACGCCCCACATAATGCGCTCACTCTTTCTGTAAGAGGCAGAATCTGCCAGGAAGCGTACCGAGGAGGAGGCAGAAACGATAAGGAAGCGCAGGCAGAAAGTGCGCACGCGCCTCCTTGGGCTGACGGATTAGATACACCACAAACGCGTTAGCCCAGATCACTCGGCTTCCTCCTTCCCGGGACCTTGGTTTTGACCTTGGCCTTCCTGGGGAGACTAAGTGCAGCCCAGCCCTGCGGCCCCGCCTCGAAGCCACTGTCGCTCGGTCCTAGGGCCGCCTGCCATGAGGGGCCCGGCCACCCTGCAGTGGCCCCTTCCGGTCTGGGGCCTTAACCCACGCCCCGCATTATCCCCCGGATGGAGCCACTTCAGGCCGAGGTGAGGGAGGAAGCTGGCCTCCGGGGCTGGACCGTCAGCCCTGTGAGGGGCCAGAGCCCCGTCCGACCTGGAGGCCCAGGAGAGCAAGCCGTGAGCGCTGAGGCCAGAGCATGAGGGAAGCGTCCAGAAAACCTCTCTCCCTTCCGCTGTCTTCACACAGCGCTCTGCCTTCTGGCTCCAGCCTCCCTGAGGCTGTGGACATCCTGGCCCGGGACCCCGCCTGCACCTCCCTGCGGTCCACAGACAGGTGCGCGGAGGACGGGCCGCCTCCGACTCTGACGAGAGGCCCTGGAACCGCTCTGCATCAGCGGGCAGATTTAGCCCACCCAGCCCGCGCCACTTCCCAGCACCCGCGACACATGGGCACAGAACAGATGCTTAGTCTCCCATCTGGAAGGGCATGGTCGGAGGTGGGCGAAGCCAGGAAACGTCACGGCAGAGGCAGAGGCTGTGCCTGGAGGCAGGGCGGCCCTCGCACGGCCCCACGGGCTCCGCTCTCTCGCCAGAGGCCGAGTCTGTCCCGGGCGGTGTCGACCCTGCGGAAAATGGGCTGAGGCTTCAAGCAGAACTGAGCTCTGGGTCCCAACACAGACTCTTGGTTCCGATTCAGATGCGTTCATTGTGAGTAAACTGAGGGGGAACCGGGTCCCTGCTGCGTTTGGGGGCGGGAGGCGGAAGGAAGCCCGATGCTCTCCTGCCGATCCGAGGGCCCGCGTCGGTCCGGTTCCCGGCACAGCCCGGCTTCCCTCTGCTGCAGCCGCCATGGGTCAAGGCTTGGGGGCGAAGCTCTAGGGCGTCAATGGGGGCGCCCGCTCCCGGTTTCCAGGGCTCAGGTCTTCACACACCGAAGGGGAGGGTCCCCCACCAGGAGGAGCAGCTCCTTGACAGATGGGGGAGGGGCCCCTGAATATCCGAACCGAAAATGGCCAGGATGTCAGGAGGCCTGGGGGGTGGGGGGGGCTGCCGCGGGCAGGGGAGGCGGGCCTTGCCGTGGGGGGTCAGTAAGTACGTCTTCATTTCCCTCATTGCCTCTCCAGCTTTAGGGCCCCCAAGAGACTCCTCCTGGGGTCCAGAACAGCTCAGGACGGACGTGCCAACCTTCACAAGCCATTGGACCCAGCCCCTCCCCCAGGCCGAGAGCCACGGACGGCCTTCCACCATCATTCTCTTCTATTTAATTGCATTATTGCTTTTTATGCATATTTATATGGACGTATTCTTATGTATTGATTTATGGACCTTTATTATGCTCACCATGGAGGTTGACTCTGTTTCCCTCTGGTGGCCCAGCCCCACCCAGAGCACTGGCTCCAGGGAGACGGGACTGTCACGCCCACTGAGGCAGCCCAGGACCCGTGGCCGGTCACCTCTTGACATAGTTGCCCAAAGCCTGTGATCAGAAGGACCCTGGAGGTGAGCTGAAAGTGAGGGAGCCCCACGGGCGCCTGGGGGCTCAGTCAGTTAGGTGTCCGGCTTCGGCTCAGGTCATGATCCCACAGTTCACGGGTTCGAGCCCCGCGTCGGGCTCTGTGCTGACAGTTCAGAGCTTGAAGCCTGCTTCAGATTCTCTCTCTCTCTCTCTCTCTCTCTCTCTCTCTCTCTCTCTCTCTCAAAAATAAACCTTAAAAGAAAAGTGAGGGGACCCCGGAGATGCTCCCTGGTCCAGTGGGCCTGCTGCACAGACAACGTGATAAGAAACGAGATAAAACTCAACGAAACGGAAGAGTTTCGTGCCAGCTTGTGCCTCGAGGAGGAGGCAGTGGCTGCTGTGCGCCGCGGCCCCCACCGGGAGCAGGTGCTCGGAGGACACCCGCCGCCTCCCTGACCTCGCGTCCCTGGGGCGGCGGGTCCTCAAACAAAGGCGGAGCGGCGAGGGCACTGGGAGAAGGAGCCGGACGGGGCAAGGTGGACTCGGAGCCCGCCCCCAACACTGACGTGCTCGCTGCTCCCGAAGGACGTGGCCACGAGCCATGGGTGGCGTGGCCGGTAAGCCCTGGCGGGCGCGCACTCGTCCATCCAGAAGCATTTCTTGAACGTGGGACTGGTTTGCCAGGGCGGCCACAGCACAGCGCCACCGGCCTGTGAGGCAGGCTCACATTCCTAGAGGCCGGAACCCCCAGGTCGGGCGGGGGCAGGGCTGCTTTCTCCCGAGGCCCCCCTCCCGGCGTGTACATGGCCGTCACCCCGTGAGTGTCTGTGTCCTGGTGTCCTGTTCCCACGAGGCAGCAGCCGTGCTGTCCAGAGCCCACCCTCCCCTCTTTAAAGGCCCAGTCTGCAGACAGCCACACGCGAGGTGCCGGGGCCACAGCTCAGCCCGCAGCTCCCACGCTGCTCCAGCTTCCTGTCAGTGGGCAGGCCCTGGCGTCGTGCCCCCGGGTCCTGCCTGGGAAGGAGACAGGCAGCCACCCGGATCGACGGTGCCGGACGTGAGAGGAGGGGAGGCGGGCACCTGGGCGGGTGGGGTCTGCGGCTGTGGGGGCCGTGGTCCGGGGAGGCCGGACGTCAGAGCGGGCACCGGGGCCGAGGCCAGAGAGAGCCGAGGGTGGCCGGCGGCGGGGGTGGGGACAAGGCGCGCCCGCGTCACGGGCCCCGGCAAGGACCTGGGCTCTCATTTCGTTGCTTTGACCAGAGAAGGTTTCCTCCCTCCGAGTTCCGTCCTGCGCGTCAGCAGGAAGCGCACACCGTGCTGTTTCTGCCCCTCGGAAGCCGCGTGGCTCTGCGCGGCCAGAGCACGGCCCTCTGCGCGGCCGGAGCCCCTCGGACCCCCGGGGGTGCCAGGCTGGGAAGAGCTTCCCAGCTGGCTGATGTGACCGCGGTCACGGCCACCGAGAACAGGGCTCCTTGACTCCGTCAGCCTTTTCTCCGATGGCCGCTGTGACCCTGACGGAGCACAGGGCAAGACGAGACTCAGGAAAACGAAACGACGTTAGAAATCGCGCGTGAGTCCAGCCGCACGGGCTCTCCTCCTGTGCAGGCGGCTGAGAAGTAAAGTGGAAGTAGCTGGGGGGTGGGGGGCACGTCGGGTCCGACCGGGCTGGAAGGAATCCGGAGCGGGCGCGGGGCCAGGTGCGGGCGCAGAGGCCTGTGGAGGT